>OOFC01050417.1:0-11379 GCA_900323345.1 Pseudochromis fuscus | reverse complement strand
TGTAGCAACATGTTTCATTGTAGCAACATGTTTCACTGAAGCAACATGTTTCATTGTAGCAACATGTTTCACTGTAGCAACATGTTTCACTGTAGCAACATGTTTCATTGAAGCAACATGTTTCACTGTAGCAACATGTTTCACTGTAGCAAAATGTTTCATTGTAGCAACATGTTTCACTGTAGCAACATGTTTCATTGAAGCAACATGTTTCACTGTAGCAACATGTTTCATTGTAGCAACATGTTTCATTGTAGCAACATGTTTCACTGTAGCAACATGTTTCACTGTAGCAACATGTTTCATTGAAGCAACATGTTTCACTGTAGCAACATGTTTCATTGTAGCAACATGTTTCACTGTAGCAACATGTTTCACTGTAGCAACATGTTTCATTGAAGCAACATGTTTCATTGTAGCAACATGTTTCATTGTAGCAAAATGTTTCCTTGTAGCAACATGTTTCATTGAAGCAACATGTTTCACTGTAGCAACATGTTTCATTGAAGCAACATGTTTCATTGTAGCAACATGTTTCACTGTAGCAACATGTTTCACTGTAGCAACATGTTTCATTGAAGCAACATGTTTCACTGTAGCAACATGTTTCATTGTAGCAACATGTTTCACTGTAGCAACATGTTTCATTGTAAGCACTGTAGCAACATGTTCATGCTAAGCACTGTAGCAACATGTTTCACTGTAGCAACATGTTTCATTGAAGCAACATGTTTCACTGTAGCAACATGTTTCGTTGTAGCAACATGTTTCATTGAAGCAACATGTTTCACTGTAGCAACATGTTGCATCATTTTAATTGATGTATTATTATATATCATGGGGTGACTGCGGCTCAGGTGGTAGAGTGGGTCACCTGTGAATCGTATGGTTGTGGGTTCAATCCCCAGCACCTCCTATCGAAGTGTCCTTGGGCAAGGCACTGAACCCTGAGTTGCTCCCAATGGTAGCTAGCGCTACCATGTGTGTGTGTGAATGGGTGAATGAGTTTCCTTGTAAAGTGCTTTGGGACCTAACTTAGGTCATGAAGGCGCTATGTAAATGTACTCCATTTACCATTTACCTTCATGGTTTCAGATAGGCGAAGGAGCTAATGCTAAGCACTGAATGTGAAGTTGTTTAGTTTCGGTGACCTTTGGAGTGAACCCATCCCAGTGTGAGCGGCTGTGAGATTATTGTTGCATCTGTCAGCATGGTTACACTTCTCTGTACTCTCACTGTGTGTGTGCAGGGTTCATGAGATGTTGAATCATTTTAGCTAAAATCATGTGAAGTTTAGACAAGAGACGTGTGTTCAGTGAAAAGGTTAACAACTCCCAGACATCTGCACCGTGCCAGCAGCTCCCAACACCACGGTGGGTTTTTCTTGTAAGGTGTCAAATGCCTAAAAATAAATAAAAAATAAGCCTGATATCGTTGAGCTTAATTTGGAGGATTCATCACCGTGAACAAAGACGAGGATGACGTCACAGTTGTTTTCATTGTCACTGATGTGTGTTGGGGTCTGCCACAGTGACATCATCATGTTGGACACACTCCACACACTCTTCCTGGAAATAATTGGCAGAGTTGTAACCTAATGAAAGGAGTTGACTTTGTAATCTTCTTATCTCAAACACTGATCCGTCCTTTACTAAGCTGCAAACCTTCTGCACGTCAATCAAACCTGCAACAACAGAAGCAGGAAGTTGTTGTCAGCCGCTCTCCTTCCACCATCATGTGGTGTCAGATGAGATGAAGCTGTGTCAGTGGCCTGGCTGCAGAGTGGCCTCAGCAGTGTTTACACGGGGCCTTCATCACGCAGTCAGGTCAATTCTCCATCTGACAGGTCACCTGACAGCTGTGGTTATGGAAAGACGGGCCGTGCCGGTCATGCCTAAGTGATCCTGATTGATTTGGCTCCAGCCCACAGTCAATGTTTCAGCTGCAGCGTCAGTGCTGCATGAGGCAGCCGCTGTCAGTCACCGGCGGAGACAAGGCCGTCGCTAAGTTTGGTGCCGCGAATCAATAAAACATCAGCGACTGCTATCATGGAGTAAATGAAGTGATGTAAGGAAGTGAATGAGACAGAAGGAGGGGAATCTTTGACGTGGTGTTGTGAGTGCAGCTGACAGTCATGATGTGGATCTGACATCACAGGACGCCACTGATGCACATCGCTACACAGTGAGCTCAGGTTTGAGATCAGGAAAAAATCATTCACTCTAGAGAGCAGTCAGAGAGCACAGACCACCATCAAGGCTTAATCCAGCTGCACTGTAGAGTGAACACTGTCGCCCTCTTGTGGTGAAATAGAAACAAGATCTCAGGAAAGTAGTCACTCATTGGAAGAGATTTTCTGGGACTGCTTTGAATCTTGTCTTGTCCAGAATGAAATACTTTGTTGTGTGGGTAATACCTTCACCATGGACTGTAAACAGGTCTCAAAGCAGCAGTGCAAAAACATGCAGTACCCCTAATGGCCACTAGATACTGGATCCCATTGACTTCATCATTTTCAATCCTGAAATACTCGAGTCCTTCTGGTGTCATTAGATAAAGTTAAGTCCATCAGGAAATCATTTCATCATTACGAAGATATTAGATTTTAAAAGGATGAAGATTTAGAGACATTGTTACTTTGATCATCATGTTTGATCTCCAGTGAGAACCTGAACTCGAGTCTCAGCCTTGGGTTCAAGGGTCAGACCCGCCTCCTCACTCCTCCCTTCATTCCCAAAACCCAACACAACAACATTAACTGCTGAGCTCCTGGACTCCATAAATCCACAGGTGACACCACATTAGCTTCATCCACATGTGGAAGTTACAAGAAGTGATTGACAAAGCTCTGAAATACACCAGACCAGCAGAAGAAGATCAGACAAGTTGTTTCTTTCGAGGGGAAATGCAGCAATAAGTTGAATTTTATAGAAACGCTCAGTGCTTCTATAAGACACCATGAGGTACACAGTGATACACACAGTGTACTGCACAATACTGTTCATTCTGCAAACACATGCACAGATGCAGGTGAAGGGAAACAAATCTTTCAGCAGTTTCAGGTTATGAATATGAATGAACAAGGTCTGGTCTTCAGGACAGAAATCAAATAAGCTGCAAACTGCTCAGTGTGTGTCAGGTAACCTCCAGTGTGATGCTGAAACTGTAAGTCACAAACACTTCTCTGTAATGTTTGACCAACTAAATGTGTCTTCCCACACAATAATAAAGCATTTTGATTCATGAGTTAATTCTTCAGCACTTACCAGTTTATTAAGTCTGTTGCAGAAAGACAAAGACGCATGAAATGTTCTGTAACATCCCTGAAGAGGAGATAAAATATGACTCATCAGAGGCACAACAACAAAACGTTGGGAGGAAGATAAATACACTGAGGACTTTAACTAAAAGAGAGGATGCAAGTGAGTCTGTAATTGGTTGTATTGAAGGCACAGCTCCCATAAAGGCAGCCAACCAAACTCCAAAACAAAGAATTTCAACCTGTATGAGTTAATCACACACTTTAATTTTACACAGTGTGTGAGCACCACTGTCTTTACTGTGGATCAGCCTGAGTGTCCTGCAGGCTTTACACTAATGAGCATTTCTGGATGTCTGCACATGAAGGTGAAGCTAAGACTCGGTGGATTTTAAAGGAATAACCTCCTAATGTGTCTTTATTATTTTGGAATAAATTCTTTTTCCAATGTGAATATTTCTATTTGTATTTTTATTTCATGGTCTATGGTCCAGTAGAAACATTTAAACAGACTGTACACAGGAAGCTGACATCAGCAGCAGCACATTGGTTGATGGATTCGTTTTGTTACAGGAACGTGTTGGTTGGTTGGAACAGGAAGTGACCATATTTGGGTCTGTCCCTGCCCCAAGGTTATAATAGTTTTAAATTTTACTTTAGTTTTTATTTTTATTTCATTTTGACTTCACGTCTCCAATTTCAGTTTAGTTTTAATTAGTTTTTTATCCATGTTTGCTAGTTTTGTTTAGTTTTTATTTTTAACATATTGCTTTAGTTTTGTTTTTATTAGTTTTATTTTTTTTCTAATAAGGTCTATTTTTCAGGGATGACATTAAAACAGATAGGAATAAAGTACTGTGTAATGAAACCTCAGGAACACACGCTATTTTGGAAAATGTATTGACTTGAATAACCATTTTGGTGAACACTTTAACACCTGAGCTGCAAATTTTTTTTTGGCTTATTTTGATTTTAAATTCAAATTTAACACGCAAAATCTAACATTCATGTCCAGTTAAAGAGTGGACTTTAATGACATCAGAATGACTTGTGGAATAAAATCATATGTTGAAAATGAGGAGTTTGAATTGAAACACCTAGTGGCCATGAGTGGTATTGCATGTTATTTTCAGTTCACTTTTAGACCCATTTGCTGCGTCTGTTTTTTGTAAGTGACAAAATTTGAGTCTTCATACAGCTACTCAATGATTTATCTGTTCTTTAAAGTTTGTGGATCAGTGAATGTTATATCGAGATGACCTTTGACCTCTCATTAACAATCGTGGATAAGGTCTATACCGACTGAATAGCTCATCTGTGTAATGATCCTTTGTGATTGTGTGAAGTCTGTCCTCTCCTCTGATTGGACGGCCCTGTCCCAGTGACCTCACCTGTCTCCACTCTGCTGATCAGCCTCTCTCCCACACACACTCCTCACTTTGTCCTGCTGATGACCCCTCCTGTCCCCATGTCCTCCTGGATATCTCCCGTCCTGCTCGCCTTCACGTTTACTCTGATTTATCTCAGTATTTTGTCTTCCTGCCAGTGTTATCCTGTTAATACCTTCATTAAAAGCTTGTGTGGAGTCAGTCCTCCTGTCGTACATGTGGGTCCTGCCTCCTGCACTGGTGTCAAACCAGGGACTTGTTTTCTTTGCTCGTTAAAGTTCTGCAGTAAAAGCCTCCTGAGAGCTAGGAGTCTGTTTTTTAAAGATAACAGTTCAAATGAAATAGTAGAAGGTGGAAGTGCAGGAAAACCTAGAACACAGCAACATTATATCTCCCTGGTAAAGTGATCTGTAACTTCTTATTCTCTTCTAATTAGTTATATGTAGCCAATCTAATCTTCTGTAGAGCTCTTAAGCAGCTGTAGTAGTAAAGCTTGTTAGAGTCTGAGATGTAACAATGACCTGAAATGTTCTTAAAATAAAAAGAAATGTAACAAAATCCAAAATGTAACAACTGGTCAATAATATAACAAGACAGTGAGCCCATCAAGTCAAAACTTTACCCAAAATGCAACAACTTTTTACACTTTATTACATTTCAGGCTCAGCACTTTTGTTACATTATCAACCAGTTGTTACATTTTGGATTTTGTTACATTTTTTTTATAACAAGTCAGGATGTTGCTACATTTTGTGTCAGTGTTTTGTGTCACATCTCTCTTCTCTAACAGGCTGATTGTGATGCTCATGAGGAGTCTAAACGAGATAAGAGGCGCCGCCGCCCTCCTCCAGAAGGTTATCACGTTAAATCATGTTTGATGGCGAGACACCTGACCCGCCATCCAGCATCTGTCACTGAGATACAAGCCTCCTGCCACCAGCAGTCTCTGGCAGTGATCGTGATGCTTATTATTGTGTGTTCTCAGTGTGGCCGAGCAGGTTGAAACGTTTCCTCCCGGTCCGCGCTGCAGCAACCTTGGATTAAACTCTTTGTTACATTAGCACAACGTTTTCCTTTCAGTGGAGCCCTCGCCAGCTGGACGCCGTCCACTTTCAGCCAGGCAAACGAAAAAGACACCACTTCCAAACTCATTATGATTGGACAGCTGTTCCGACGGGGACTTTTCCAAAATCAACAATCCACTTCCTGGACAGCGTCTGACAGCCGCTGCTGGGTCTCGCAACGGTGCCGAAGACACTGTGGCGCTGCCGTTGCACATTCTTAGCACATCTCAATTTGGCCGGCCGCGGAGCTGTGTGACTGCTCTAACAGGATGGAGGGTTGGCAGTTCTGGCTAATGTCATGTGGCAGTGACAGTGGAGGGAAAAAGTCCTCGCAGCAAATTTGAACTGATGAGGTTCTCAATTTGTGGCAAAACTGGAGCGCAGCGAGAGATGCTTTCTCCCCGAGGCCACATGAACACACATCCACCAAATGTATATATATCTGTGGTGGACTGAGAGCGAGCTGCCTCATGTTTATTCTATGGCATCACCCAACATGGCATGTCATGAATCAGACCGTTCCTTGACAACTAAACTCATTAGGAGTGTGTGTGTGTGTGTGTGTGTGTGTAGTGGGTCCAGGCTGGCAGGCTGGACAGGGATGAGAAAGCGAGCGACAGAGGAAGTTGCCTCCTGGCAGATGTTCACCGTCTCAGTTGTCCGGGCCGACCAGCAGAGCCTTATGGGTAATGTCCAGGTGGTGCAATCAGTCCCCGGTGGACACACATGTGGACCCAGATGTGCAGCTCCAGTTTGTGTTGATTTACAGCCCCAGCGACACAGGTGCAGAGAGGACAGGGCGTCCTGACAGGTCCTCTCACTCCTGCGTCGTGTGCGTTGTTTGTGTGTGTTAATGAGCTCTGGTTTGCACACACTCCTGTTTGTGTGTGTACACTAGTCGTTGTACAGTACGCATATTTGTGCAGCGTCTGTACACACAGCGTGTGGACCGGGACTGTTTAATGATTCAACAGTAGTAGCAGCTCACTGGAAGCACCTTCATTTAAATGCAGCTTCACAATCAGAGCGGCGCAGACACCGTGTGGACCACAGTGGCTCCGGCTGCACTATTTGCAGCCACCAGCCATCAACAGCTAAATTTACCTGCTAAATGGATTTAATTATATTACCAGCAGTCCTGCTCAGTGCTCTCCAGCTCTGTACAACTTTAAATTGAGAGAGAGAGAGAGCAGAGACATAAGGAGGAGGACACCGGGGAAACAACAGAGCAGCACTGAGCTAGATAATCAGCTCTGAAGCAATTTTATTTATTTTTGTTTTCATTTTCAATTACTAACTAATCAGCACTTGCTGTGTAGTTTGTATTAACTCATCAAAACAATGTAGTTTGAAATGCAACAACAAAGGCAAAGATAAATACTTGCTGGCTCAAATTAGATTGAAATGGGATCACGTACCAACGTCTACGTGTAGTTATGACAAATACTCAGCTTCTTCTTTTCAATGTACAGACACAGATATGAGGAAACTGACACAGGTCCATAGACTGTGTGAAAGAGAACGCCGTGATGTCACTGTGATGTCACTTCTTGGTTGAATGTCACCATGTTGCTTGTTTGAAGCTAGAAGTGACCATATTTGGTAAAGAAGGGAGGAGTGAGGAGGCGGGTCTAACAATGTGTGTGGGAGTCTCCCAACCACCTGCAAATCACTGGAGACCAGACCTGTCAATCAAACTAACACATGTCTGAATATTCCTGTTTGAAGTGTCTGATGAACCATTTATCAGGCTGGTCGCCATGGTTACTACCTTCAGGGGAGTACAGACGCTGCTCTCACCTCTCCATGACGCATGTTTTTTTATACATACACTTTTTGGGAAATTTTTTTTTCTACCCTTGACTGGAAAATAACCATATATGGTAACGTCACTGACCTTGGTTCTAGCAACAAGAAAAACAACACACATACATGCATGCATAATAACAACATGGAAACACCTTGAGTCACTAAAGGAAAGAGTAACACTGGAAGGTTACAATGTTGGATGTTGAAGTATTTCAGTGGAGACCTCTGTTATCACCACATCACTAAGAAGAAGTAAGCAGAACAAACTGGATTAAAAATGATCATTTTTGTATTGAAGTCAGTTGGAGTTAGGGTTGGGTACTGAAATTCGGTTCCAAGTAGGAACCAAATTAAATTTACTGAGTACCGGGTACCCATAAAAAAATTATAATTTCGGTTCCGCTTATCGGTTCCTAGATGCTCATTTACACAACGGCTTTAAACAGACTTTAGATATCTGCCAGGACCTGTCTGTTACGTATCTAACACGTCACGTGACGCCGCATGGCAACAGGAAATGGACCGGGGAAAGCGGTTGAAAGTTACTCCTTTTCCACTGTTAACTCAATCATGTTGTAACTAGAATATCTGCTGAAAAAATGTTGTTTCATGGACTGATAGTAACAGGGTAACAGTAGTTTGTTAGCAGCAGCTAGCTTGTTAGCGGCCGGTTGTTGTGAACCAGCTCCCTATGCAGTGACGTACTGACCTGTTACGTGACGTGACCCCAACCTGGCTCCTTGCCAGTGGAAAAACAAACCAGTTCATAGGAGAAACTGGATCTGAACCAACTGACCACCAGGACTAGAACCAGCCCGGAACTAGCACCCGTTCTTGTTCGGTGGAAAAGGGGTAATGGCATGGGACGGCAGTGGCTCAGTGGTAGAGCAGCCGTCTACCAACAGAAGGGTCGGTGGTTTGATTCCTGCTCCTCCCAGTTGCTGTCGGTGTCCTTGGGCAACACACTTTACCCACCTTTGCCTGGTATGAATGTTGAATGAATGGGTTGGTGGTGATCAGAGGGGCTGTAGGTGCAGACTGGCAGCCACACCTCCATCAGTCTGCCCCAGGGCAGCTGTGGCTATCATAGCTTACTACCACCGCTATGAATGGGTATGAATGAATAATGGTCTCTGTAAAGCAGTTTGAGTGTCTAGAAAAGCGCTGTGTAAATCCAACCATTATTATTATTATTAATGTAATGTAAAAAAAAAAGAAAAAAGGATTCATTTTAGTAGAGAGAGCGGCCAACGTGGAAGATGTAACACGTCTGGGAAATTAATATGTTAAATATACATGTGGCTTCCTGTTTTTTTTGTTTTTGGAATTGAAATAATGAATCGTTAGGAACCGGAATCAATAAACAGAACCAAAATGAGAATCAGATTCATAAAAATCCTAACGATACCCATCCCTTGTTGGAGTCAGAGTTTTTTTGGAGCCAGCATCTAGTGGCCATCGGTGGTATTGCACTTTTTTTGCACTTCCACAGCAGCTTCACTTTTGAGAGCTGTTCATCTAGGTCAGTCAAACTGGAATTTGTTTCAATCAGTGAAACTAACCAGTACATTTCAGGGATTATGACGTGTTTCAGATTATTTTCCTCTCACTTAGACTTACTGCTGGATAACTACATAACATTTAATTTTAATTCTAACTCCTGTGCAGCACCGAACCTGAAAACCCATCTTTCTGTCTGATATCAGCTCCACAGGTGTCTCTCTGTTCCCACACTCCACAGCCAGTCGCTAATTGTCGCTTCCTTTTCCGATGTAAACAGCATAATATGTCATTATGCAAATGTGCACTTATGAATGTGTTTGCCCTGCAACAGTGTCAGGGGTTCCTGGTTTCCAGCAGTCAAGAGGGAAATGCCAGCAAATTTATCACCGCGCAGAAAAAGAGTTCAACTTCAGAGCGAGGGAAGCAGCGCTTTCCTCCACCGCTGTCACACTCCTGCCTCGTTCAGACGAAGCTGAATCGCTCTCTGGCTGCAGCTGTAATGAGGGCGGGCTGGGGCGATTTCCTCCACGTGGTGAAAACCCTCTTTTAAAAAGGGATTTCTGAATATTGATATCTCTGCGCTCTAAAGTAAACTTCATATTAACTTTTACATCAACAGTGTGATTGATGGATTACTACTTGAGGTTTACAGCATAGTTGTTAATGAAAAAATAAACCTCTATTAACACTAACTGCCATAATTAATTTTACTGATGTTCTCAGTAAATCAAAAATGTTCAACAAACGAAAGAGGAAAATAAAACTGTGCACAATTACGAGGCCACTCCAAATGCTCAGGGTGAGTCAGCAATCAGTCGCCATGGTTACCTGGATGCTGCTTGGATGCATGTGATGGAGCATTGTCCTGTACCACTGCTTGAAGAAAGTATCTTAAAGAAAGCAGCAAGTAGGGTTTGATTTGAAGCTCATCTGTACTGAAGCCACATCATCAGTGTCCATTAGTGATTCAACCAATCAAGAGCCACTTCATCTGTCAATAAAACCTGTGAGGAATCTGTCCTGTGGTATTTTTAGCTCTTCAGCATGTGGACACTGCAGGTATGTTGTGTGAGGATGGAGGGTTACTCACAGTTAATTTGCACCTTTCTTCTCTCACCTTTCTTTGCAACAATGTTGATTATTAGCAGTGGTCACACCTCAACAGTTTAGCTATTTGCATCTGTCTGAAAAGGATTTTATAACTTCTGACTCTGGGTGTCACTTCCCCGACAGCCCATTTAACCTGAGCTAATGAAGCGGACGAATAATTATTGTGGAGGAAATTTCCAGCAAACACAGCTCAAACTGTGTGTTTGAGAGAAGCTAACTGTTTGAAGAATTACAGAAACAATGTGATGAGCTCTTTACTTCCTGTCCACAGGTAAACAACCCAGCTGATGGACAGGACAGAGGACTATCACTGATTCAGATGCTAATCATGTGTTAGCTGCTTGTCTTTAGCACAACAGGCTTCATCTGAAATCTAAGAAGTTATAACACAGCTGGCATCAGGTTCATACAGAAGAGTATTAGGGTCACGTGGAGAAAAAAAAATTAGAGAAGGTATCTTCATCATGCACTTCGAGAAAAAAGTTGAGAAAAAAGTTGACATACAATAAAGTCGTCCCTTTGAGATCATAACGAACAGCATCTCTCGGTCGCTCTCCTCACTGGAAGGGATGGACCAGAGGAGACATTTCTGTAGTGGTGTTCAGTGTATTGCAGCGGACTCTTATGTTGAAAGGGCCGTCATAGGAAGTAGTTCAAGAGATGTGACTGTTGTTGTTGTTAAGTGACATGCAGCATTAAAACAGAGCCTCGATGTTAAACTCTTAAGTGTCGAAGTGAATCCTTAATGTACAACGAGACAATTTCAGCATTATTCTTGATTTTGAATTTCGACTTTATTCTCGACATTTCGACTTTATTCTTGACATATTTCGACTTTATTCTCGACATTTCGACTTTATTCTCAACATTATATTTCGACTTTATTTTCAACATTTCGACTTTATTCTTGACATTATATTTCAACTTTATTTTCAACATTTCGACTTTATTCTTGACATTATATTTCAACTTTATTTTCGACATTTCGACTTTATTCTTGACATTATATTTCGACTTTATTTTCAACATTTCGACTTTATTCTTGACATATTTCGACTTTATTCTCGACATTTTCGACTTTATTGTCGACATTTCGACTTTATTCTCAACCTTTCAACTTTATTCTCAACATTATATTTCGACTTTATTCTCGACATTTCAACTTTTTTCTCGAAGTGCATGATGAAAAAATAAACTACCTTCTCTAATTTTTTTTTTTTTCTCTGCGTGGCCCTAATACTCTTCC
>OOFC01050413.1:0-12760 GCA_900323345.1 Pseudochromis fuscus | reverse complement strand
AACTGTCACTCAGATAAAGACAAGAACGATGCAAGAGCTGAAGAAAAGTCCAGACATGTGTTGGACCAGAAACACAACACGTTAATGGTAACTGAGATCCTGCAGCTGTGGAAAAACATGATTTATTGTCTGAAATACTCCAGGAAGAGAAAATGCAGGTATGTGATGTGGGAGTGAGAACATGCTCTGAAGTGTGGCAGCTGTAATGGAAATACTAGAAAGAAAGAAAGAAAGAAAGAAAGAAAGGTTAGGGTTATTTCAGTTCATTAGCTGCCAGTGCAGGGACTGGAGGATAAATGAAGCTACAGGAAAGGTAACGGATTTAGGTCGTCTAGTGTAAAACAGGGTTAATTAAGGTCATATATCAGGTTTGAGAGATTTTATGATGAACTGTGTTGCATTATTTATTATTTTGCGAGTGTATATTTTTATAGCACCATGTGAAGGAGAACTCTGAATGCTGGTGCATACAGGCTACCACAGTTCTCATGGGAACTGTGGTAGAGGGTCACACAGGGGTTAAGCTAAAAGCCATAATGGACGACACTAAGCACCCTCTCCATACTACACTGGTTGCACAGAGGAGTGGATGCAGTGAGCGGCTCAGGGGTTACCTCCACAGCCATTTGACACTTTAGACCCCAAACCATCACTATCATCCTTCCCCACACCAAATTCTTCTTCCATATAGATGTATATATATAGGCACTGGTTGTATTGTTGTTGTGGATTTTATGTGAGCTGGTGGATAGCTTGGGGATAAATAAAGTATCCTCTGTTCTATTTTATGGTAAATGGTAAATGGTAAATGGAGTACATTTATATAGCATTTTCTTGACCTTAGCTAGGTCCCAAAGCACTTTGCAAGGCAACTCATTCACCCATTCACACACATGCCAATGGCTACAGAGCTGCCATGCAAGGTGTTAGCCACCATCGGGAGCGACTTAGGGTTCAGTGTCTTGCCCAAAGACACTTCCACATGTGGACAGGAGGAACCGGGGATCGAACCGACAATCTTGCGATTCATAGGCGACCTGCTCTACCGGGTAGAGCTCAGGTGGTATGATAGGATTTTTATTTATACTGTCTTTTTAAGAGTATGACTGAAAGAGTATGATTCCCTTGGGAGATCCCTCAGGGAAACTGGGGTACCAGCAGCAAAAATACAGCACTGAAAGGAGTAAAAAGCCCACAGAAGGGACTACACGAGACTGGAGCCTGATTTTCTAAGAAAACTCCCAGTTGAACCTCAGATCTCATGAATAGAAACAGTTAATTTTGGTGAGAGAAATAATAATTATATGGTCCTGTGGCGCCCTCACCTGGTCGGATCTGAGACTTGCAGTCCACTCTCCCGGGTCACCACCACTTTACAGCTGACCTCAGCTTCACCACACTCCTCCTCCTCTTCTTCATCATCTCCTTGTTGGATCTGCATTATTCCAAAAACCTCCCCAGCATCATAAATCTACACATGGAAACAAAAAACAGCATCCATGAGTTATCGGTTGATGTCACCAGACTCCATCAGAGAATTGGTGAATTTAAAATTTGTCTGCTTTTATATTTAACACACACCACACACGAAGCAGTTGTAACTCGGTTCAGATATTGTTAGATGCATCTTCAAATTCGGCACAAGTTAAAAACTATCAGCACCTCTATCTTTATGAATAGCTCACAGTTGCTGTGATTCTCACTATACATGAACGCCTTCGTGAATTTAAACAGGATTTCTGCAAATTTACATAAACAGCATGTTCACTTGTGCCACCAGTCACGTGCCGAATTAACACCGGGAACACATGGGTTAAACACAGGCTCAAACCAGTCTCTAGCTCATGCATGTATCTGCAAACACTGACGCAAAGTGTAAAACCAGGTTATTTTAAACAGAGTCTGGCACAACCTACCCATGTAACTCACACATACAAAAGATTTGACACACGATACACAGTGTTTTAATAATGCACTGTGGGTTAATTCACCACTGAACCTCTGAACATTACACCTGTACGTGTGACAGGAGCTCCACAGCGTGGGTGTGAGCTGCAGAGCACAGACCTCGTTGGTGATCTTGTGGTGGAGACTCCTCCAGTGGGTCTGTGGGAGTCCTGAGGACTGCAGGGCCCCCGCGTGCAGCGCCGCGAAGGCTCCAAACTCCTCATCTTCCTCCACGCCATTCACGATCTCAGGGTTTGTTGACATGACTGTAGCGAGCTGGGACTCACGTGGCAGCGGCTTGGGCAAACCCGGAAGTAGGATTCTGACAGCTGATGCAGCAGTGCATTGTGGGATTATTTTTTTTATTTTTTTATTTTTTTTTAAACTTTAAAAAAAAAATTACATGTTTTATTTTAAACTCACATCCAAGGTATAAAAAGAAGAAACGTGGCTCCAAGCACAGGAAGTGATGCGACAAGTTTTATTTAAATAAAGACCTCAAACAGCAAATTAAAAACACAAAGCTTATTGCTGACGATCCTCCATAATAATATCATTTAAATAACACACAGAACATAGACAACATAAAGATCAAAGAGGTTCAGTCAATAAAATGAAGTTCAAATAATCTCAGACTGAGTATTAAGTCTTATGTGCAGTTTGTCATACATTAGTACACTCTGTCCTGGCCCCTCCTCACTTAAACTTATTTATTTAAAGCATGAATGTTAGAAATTAAACAACTTCAGGGGGAGACGTAATTTCACTTAATCATAACTTTATTTGTTCACCACAATATGCACATGTGGCTTCTTATGTGTGATTACGCCTGGTGCTGTGCTTTACACTGTGGAGCTCAGCTCATTTGGTTCAGACCACAGGAACATATGATACACTGCTTTTTATCTTCATTCATAGTTCTGACAAACCAAAAAAAGCTGGGTATGTATGTGCGTGTGTGTGTGTGTGTTTGTGTTTTCTGATGTCAGAGATCAGCAAGGACAATAAGAGCAATTTTATGCACTGATAGTCCAGATTCTCAGTGACCTCAGCTGTAATAACTGTTTAAAGAGACATGTCTTGTATGGTAACATCATGTGGGGACAGCCAATGTGTATTTGTTACATCTCATTAGCATTTTAATTAAAATCTGACCTGCTACAGTCATAAAAATTTACCAGTGTTGGAGCTTCAACTTCACTGTTTGATGTTCTGGCAAATTTCTGACGTCCAATGTGAACTAAATGCAGCACAGGTGAACTGAGTGTCCTGTTTCCATGGCAACTATCAGATGACCACTTGTAAATTTCGGACCTACGATGTCAACTGAATACAGCACATTACAGAAATGAGACGTGTATCCATGATCTGTTGCTAAACTGTGTTTCCATGGCAACATGGCAAAAATCAATTACAACCTACCAAGGGTTCCCATGGCAACAATCAGTGACACAGTCTAGCCAAGGTTTCCCCTAGCAACCACCAGGAAGTAACCAGGCTTTCATTCTGACAATCAGATAGTTTAATAAGGGTTACCATGGCAACAATCTGTAATTAGGTTTCCCTGGCAATAGTGTGTCTTACAAGGGTTTCCATGGCAACAACTGTTGTCACCAGGATTTTCATAGCAACTATTGGTGACGGTCTCTTTAGGGTTTCTGTGCTATCAGTGAGTCACAAGGGTTTCCATGGAAACACTTTTTTGACAGCCATCAGTGAGTCCAGTGGTTTCCAGGGTAACAATCAGAGACCTGCTGATAAGTGGCATCAAATTAAAAATGTTTGTGTTTTTCTAACAACGTTGGGACCAAGTAAAGAAGGATAACATTTTTCAGAGCATCATGACAGTTCACATCTATTCTTTCCCTGATGCTGATGGAGTCTCTCTCATAAAACCAGACGACAGGGAAGAGAAAGATTTACAACAGAAGGTTGCAACAGTTTCTGAGGGAATGAAACTTAAAGTCCCTCACGAGGATCCAGCTTCAAAAATCCTGTGCACCACTCATCCCATCATAACTGGATAGTTTCCCTGCCTGGTTAATGCCCACAACAGACTCACCACACATCTCCCTGACTTAGTTGTCAAAGTCCATTTACTCATCCCACATCCATTAACTGGCTTTAACATAGAAAAGTGGCAAAGTGCCTGTTAGAGAAAATGGTCTGGGAAAATATTGAAACCTGTGAACCCAGGTCATGTGCTTTGTATGATCCACCACCTCTGAAAGCTTTTCCACACCGCAAAAGGTTAACAGTAAATATAAAACTCACTATTGCAAATTAGGTGCTTGATGTTTGCACATTATGTTCACATGGATGTTCTCATTTTCTGACCCCATCCAGGAAACACTGGCATCATTTCCCAGAATCCACCAGGGAGCCTCAGTGAGGGTGGAGATCTCTGAATATGGCTTCAGCTTTACATCTTCAGGAAACATTCTTTGGCATTGCCCCACACTTGTATTCCCTGCAAGGGGAGCAGACAGAGACACTTAGTAACCAGACCTCCTCAGTCCTTAGAGCTTCAGCTGGCTCATGTGTTGGTCTGCACCTTCTTGCACATGCTGATCTGCATCACAGCGTAGTTGATGAGCGCCTCCCGCAGGTCTTTGTCTTTCTGCTCCTTGAAGCGCTGCATGTCCACCCAGGCTCTCTCCACGTGCTCTCTGCAGCAGAGCACACACACAACATTTACCAGGATGTCTTTGAATCAGGAGCCGTCGTTCAGCAGCGTCTGCAACTCACTCGCACTCGACCGTTTTCTCCTTGACGGCCTCTTCTCCCTCTGTTATCAGCTCCTCCAGCAGCTTCAGCCGGGCCTCCCTCTGCTCAGGTGCCTCTTGTCCAAAAAGCTTGTTGGTCATGCCCTTGAAGGAGAACGTCCGAACTATCTGAGGAGAACAGGAGGACACGGGACCCTGAAGACTGCACACAGAGGCTGATGATGGTGATGATGATGTCATGGCTCGTGTTCCAGTTTTAAAGCACAATTAAAGATGGTTTTAAATGCTTTGCTGCTGAACATAATAACAGCTGACGTGTCTGTGATCGCTCATTTTAAATGTAAATAAAGCTGATCTCACAACACAGGCACTCCCTTTAACGCCACCTACTGGTCGACACAGCAGCTAAGTAACGAGCTGGGCTTTAAGGATGGACTCCCACAGCTACAACAGAGGTAGACAACAGCTGAGTAGCTGCCACAAGCACATTAAAGTCGAGTCCCAAATTTAGACCAGGACAACACAGGTGGACAGACTTTGTGGTGTCTGTAATATAACGTCAGACATAATGAAAACACATTTCTATTGCTTCAGTGGAACTAACACAGCAATATACAATCAATCCTCAAATAATGGTGAGGGACTGTATTCACCTAAGTACCTAAGTACCTTTTTCTCTAGTCTCACTGGAGATCAGAGCTGGATCCAGAGTTTTTTGGAGCCAGCATCGAGTGGCTGTCAGTGGTATTGCACTTTCATGCACTTCAGCATTGGCCTAATTTTTGAGATTTAGTTGCTTTGTCCACTCCTATATACAGTCTATGGTAAATACTAACTCAAAACCTCATTTAATTACTTCAAAATAAAAGCCTTCTCAAAGTAACTGGACTTTCAGTGTGAAATATTTGCAGACACATTAGTTTTAATTTAATTTACTCCCCCTGAATTCTCAGGGCCTGTATTGGGGTTGCAGCCAATATTATCGATATCAACATTATTATAGACCTGGCTTTAATTGATATATGTGGTGGACCTGCAAATGTTTCACAATAAAAGCCTTGTTGAGAAATGAAGGGTTTCCGTTCACACTGACTCCAGAAGCAGTTTCAGAAAGTTTTTGATCCGAGCTGCTCACCTGAAGCCTCATAACAAGGCCTCATATTAAAATCAGACTAATTACACTTAGAAAATTATAAATAAACCCCTGCCTCTAAAACTAGTACATGTATAAGGTGAGTATAATGTACCCCTGTAGCCAGCTCTTCACGCTGCTGCTTCTTGGAGATGAGGTCCTGGGAGGCCACCTCCAGCTCATACTGGGTCAGCTCATGTTTCCTACACACTGCCCTGCAAACACCACAAGTACAACACACTCAGCGTCCAACAAAAACAGCAGTGAACACATGCACCACACAGTAACAGTCACATATGAAGCAGGAAAAGAGACACAGGTTTTCACTATTTATCTCTCCCCTGGAAATCTGCTCACTTTAGATGACAGGAAGTTGTTAATGGACACTTAGAGACATGGACACTTTTGTTTTTAAGATTTGGTTATAAAACAAACACAGGGCTGAGTTTTATTGTCATGTTAGATACTGTTTGTTTTCAGTATATTTATAGTGAGTATATCTGAGTCAGTGAGCTCTCAAAGCTCCTGTGACATGTTTTCAAGTCACAGGATCACATCTTCCTGATTTTCTTCTTTATTAAAATAATTATTATGATTATGAAAATTATGATGTTTCTCTTCTATTAAATAATTTCTCCATCAATAAAGTACTTTCTAAAGTCCCTATATTCTTGAAATTCTTGTAGTGACTTATGACATTTTAGCATTATATTTAATCTCTTTTTATTTTTTTTACGTACCAAGGTATTTTGTGACAACAGTGACGGTGACTTTTCTACTCTAGTATTGGTACAACATCCTGTGTTTCTTCAAAATAAAACCAACATGCAGTTAAAAGCTGGGTTTCTAATAAAGGTCAGGACTGTGGTCGACAAGAACAAATAGAGAGCCGACCTTAAATACAGGCCAGGTACAAAACACAGGTGACTAAATTAAGTGTCTGCTTGCCAATATTTCACAATAAAAGCCTGGTTAGCAAATTAGGGCTTTCTGTAAACTTAAATGCTTTTATTTTACGCAGGTTAAAATAAGACTGCACACTGAAATCTGACCAGTTAAACTGATTTAACAGAGGAAATTAGAAATAAAGTCCTGCCTCTGATACAAGCCTCAAATAGAGGCCTGTTAATTTCTGCTTTAGGTAAATAAAAAATTGCACAATAAATTAGTCATTATAAACGCCTGGTTAAGAAATGAAGAGTTTAATTTGAAACGGTTACACAAAGGATTGCAGTAACAGGTGACGCAATAATATCTCAAGTCCTGCCTCCAACAGAGACGGCCTCAAATAGAGGCCTGTTACCTTCTGCAGTTGAACTAAATAAAGGCGCTGACGGCTTTTTGGGGAGATGCTGTATTTTATTTTAAGATGTTGCAGACATGTCTTACCTCAGAGCTTCAGCATAGAACAGATATTCCTTTATCTGATCTGCATAATGTTCCTCTTCTTCCAAAATATCATCTATTGAAGCAGCGTATCTGCAGGTGTGTGAAAAAACAACATCTGTCTCAAGAAGAAACATAAGTGGCAGCATTAGTATGTTTAGGATTCAAGTTAAATACTTAACCCTTGGAATAGTTTAGGTCTTATTTAGGTGGGAGGAGTTTCTGAGTTCCCCTCCCCATCTACTCCCCTCACCTGTGGGGTCCCTCAGGGATCCATCCTTGGTCCAATTTTATTTTCATTGGACTTTCTCCCATTGGGTCTTGTTTTTAAAAAACATGGCATCTCATTCCACTTTTACGCAGATGATACATAGATTTATCTGCCATTAAAATGCAACTCCACTACTCCTCTCAAGTGTCTTTTATGGCACATTTACACTGGTACCTACTCGCTTCGCTTCACTTCAGTTTTGGTACATTTACATTGTAAAAAAAGGAACTTGGTCATCACTGCGCGGCACGTAATCTGTCCCCGCAAACACGCCATTTTTAAATCTTCAGCAAACCGTGCAGACGTGTTTGAAATAACAACAAGAAGAGAAATGGCCTCTGTTAGAAATCCTGCCCCATGGACTCAGGACGAGGTGCAAACCTTTCTGTCATTAGTCGCTGATGAGAAAATTCAGCGTGCAAGAAAGAATCACATAAAAGATGATGTCACGAATGACGCCCAGCTACACGGAGGAAGGACTATCCTCTGCAATGTAAATGCAACCGAGGGGGCCGATCCCGAGCGATCCGAAGCGAGTAGGTACCAGTGTAAATGTGCCATTAGAGTGTCTGGAGGATGTTAAAAGTTGGCTGGCTAATAACTTTCTTAGTTTTAACAAAAAGAAAACTGAGATTGTTATGTCAAGCCACCCTTAGTATTGACCCTGGCCCCTTAAGTCCCTTTAACAAACCAGCCGCTAAAAATCTGGGGGTGATCTTTGATAGCAACCTTACTTTTAAAGATCAAATCAATGCAGTTGTCAGGGCTAGCTTCTTTCACCTGAGGACCCTCTCTAAAGTCAAGCCCTTCCTGTCCCACTTCGACTTTGAGAAGATGATCCATGCCTTTGTCTCATCACAGCTTGACAACTGTAACAGTCTGTACGCAGATGTCCCTTAGTCTCTGGTGTCTCGGCCGCAGTTAGTCCACAACGCTGCTCCCCACCTTTTAACTGGCTCACGTAAGCGAGAACACATTACACCTGTTTTAGCCTCCCTACTGATTTAAAGATTTTACTGTTTGTTTTTAAGTCATTACATGGGTTGGCGCCTTCATATCTTGCAACTCTCTCTGAGGTCAGCTGACCAGTTGCTGTTGGTTGTGCCAAGGGCCAGACTGAAGCCCAGGGGAGAGCGGCCTGTCTCTCCACATCAGGACCTCACCTCTTTGGCTTTTAAACCAAAGTTTTAGTTATTGTATTTATTTTACTGCATTTTTATTTCATTTTACTTGTGTATATTTTATTACCTGTTTATTTTTGTGCAGCACTTTGGTCACCGTCTGTTGTTTTAAATGTGCTTTATAAATAAAGATTGATTGATTGATTGATTGATTGACTTACGCATCCATATGATGACCAGCACTCTGCAGCCCATCTCCCATCTCTTTCTCTATGGCGCTCCACTCACTGCAGTGAACACATGAATGCACACACATCTGCACCAGTACAAGGGGAGTGTACCACCCTGACAACACTGTCTGAGGTTCACTTCAGGAGGAGAGAAAGTATCACATGCTGTGCAGATTGTACAACCAGGAATTCATCATCAGTTCAGTGTTTCAGTCATGCACAGATACATCATGACATGCTTGTTGTCAAACCTGAAGACTCTTCCATAGTTCCCGTGGACCTTGTAAACGCCGTACAGTCGATCAGCAACTCTCTGCAAAGGAAACAGACAGTGAATGTTTGCTGCTGAGCGGAGTCTGTGGTGCTGAAGTTGTTTATTGTTTGACAAAAGATGTATGAAACAAACAACAGAGGGTGAATCATTGTCATCAAAGAACAGAAAATATGTAAAGATGCAAAACAAATTGTGGACAGAAAACAAGGAGACTCATTGGTGTTGACTAATGTCTTATGAGTTACAGATGTTTCAAACTGCAGGACAGCTGATGTAGCCGACAAATGCAAGATTGTTGTTTGACAGCTTTAGATTTAATTTGGAAAAATCTGTTACTACAAAGATTGTAATTTCACATTTCAACACAAAACTAGAAATGATCTTTGTTGTTTGGAGACATTAGAGAGATCGAGCCACAGCTGCTGACATTTACTGACAATAATAGTGAAATGTAACAAAAACACTTTGGAGCTTCTGCAGCTAAAAATATACCAATGTGGAACAATAACAACGTCATGGGTCATCTTACATGGACGTGGTTTCTAAATATCTCCCTAAAGTCTCATAGACTCACTGGACATACTTCTCCATGTGGTTAATTTATATGTAGAAAGGCAACATTAAAGTTAATGCATTTCACTGTAAATACAAACTCAAAACTTTCTTTACCCATTTTAAAATAAATCCCTCCTGCTCGTGTTTAAGTGAGAGAAACTCTTCTCTTCTTAAATTAACTTTTAGTGTCAAGTATTTGCAGACATGTTTTGTTTATTCCCCCAGACAGTATTTGTTCATATCGACCATGTCCAAAGGTTTCTGGCACCGGATGGTTTCACTTGGCTACAATCTGGAGAATCACCACTAGATGTCTCTACATGACTTCACTGCATGAAGCAAGTTTGTAAAGATTTGAACCATATAATAATTTCATGTGTGTTTGTGAGAAACAGTCAGAGACAGAGACTTACTGCTCGCGCTCGGAGCAGCTGAGACGTGTGGGACTGCAGCTCGTCACTGTAGTGTTTCATCTCCATGAAGCGTCTGAGTCACAGAGAATAAAGATGAAGACAGAGATTAACATTGATCTATTGAATCTTTCATTTTTTCACCATGTGAATTTTTTGTTTTAATCTCATGGATCCAGAGCTGCAGGTTGTTTATAAGATCATGGTAGTAAGTTGAATATTTGGTGTGATTGATCAGACAAAACAAGATCATTAATAGTTGTCATGTTTCAATACTGAGACCTTCTAGATAATAATGAGCAGATGAAGCAGATGAAGAACATTTGATGAGCTAAAGAATGATCTATAATTACTGATCAAGAATAAACAGTGCATAATAAAAGTCTTACAAACATCTTATTGGAACTTAGTCATTAAATTAGCAGCTGAGGCAAACATCCAGCCCCAAGTTTGAAACACACCTCTGAATAACCAGTGACATTCATGCTGACATTTCAGATACAGCTGAGCCCCTTTCACAGTAACTTACTTATCTGGGTTTCTCACCCTGAAGGTGGCACTGAGAGCTCTGAGCCTGGAGTCTGCCTGCAGGAGGAGCAACAGGAGGGGTTCAAACTGAGAGAATATCTGCATGTTAAAAAAACACAACAGAGATCACTAATGTCCAGTACCTTTGCCTGAAATCCTGTCTCATAGACCACTTCCTTCCAGCCGTGCTCCTGCAACACACAGGAGAGAGGAGGAAGGTGAGTTAATCTTCATCTATGAACTCTCACCGGATCAGCAGCATCAGCACCACAGGTACCTCAGTGAGGAAGTGGTGCAGGATCTTGTCGTTGGAGAGGACCGGATGAGAAGCCACACGAAGCAGAAAGTTCTCCAGCCCAACCCTGCGGCGCTCCACAAAGTCCGGGTCCATGTTGTCTGCCGACAGCTTGTGCCACACAAACTCTGCCTGAGAGAAAACATAGAGAATAATAAAAGGTGTATTGAAACATCTTAGACATAATTGACAACACCACCCTGGCCTTGGTGTTTTTTAACAACCTGATGTGTTACTTTTTAGACCAAAATCCAAACTGATCTTAGAGGTGGAAAAACTGCAGATCTGGCAGCAACTATGATGGGTTTTTGAGCTGGAATGAAAACAGACCTCCTCCTGTATTACTATTATCACATCACCATATTTAACGAAGTTGTCCCACACCTAATTCTGGATCTGAAAAATAACAAGCAACTAAAGCTGTTAGAACTGAACACAGTGGAGTATAAAGTACAATAATTAGTACTTGACCAAATATACTGGACTTCTAAATATTACATTTAAAGTGACTGATACTGTCGGATTGACCAGGGAAACAAACTGTGAATCCTGAGCATAAAAAAATCATCAGTTGTTGTGTTACTTGTGTATGTCACAAACCTTTTTCTGACTTTTGAATTAATTTGAAGCTCATGTCTCCATTGCAGCTTTTTGTGAAAATAACTGGAGGGAATCAACAAGATGTCCAGCCCCAAATCTGAGCTGTCATTTACCAGAGACTAGAACTGACATCTCAACCCCATCCTCTCAAATCAGATTATATACTTCCAGATGAACATAAAGCAGGGCTGTGTGATGATCCCTGCACAGGAGCTGGAAAACAGAATAACAGTGAACTCACCCTCTTCTCAGGCAGAGGGGGCACCACAATGTACGGGTAGGTAACTATCAGGTAGTTCCTCAGCAGTTCAAATTCACTGTATCTCCTCCACAGGCAGTCGGGGGCCGGGTTACGACCTTCGGCGACGGCGTCCATCGGCCTGTAGGGAGCAAAGGCAGACATGAATTCACAATCATCACAGCAAACACATATGAGAGCGCCTCAGCTTGTCAACCCACGGCTCACCTGGTTTCGATCAGGTACACGGTGAACGTCTCCTGCATGCTCACTGCGTTTTTACCACTCCTCTTCTCAGCCTCAGCGACACAGATCTCCATCCTGCGCAGCAGTGTGGAGCCCTCCTCCACCATCTGAGCACCACAACACAAACAGCACGTCATCACACACTCAACACTGCTGTATGTGTGTGTGTGACACTGGGAGCTAACAGCTGTCCATATCAACACACAACACTGAATCAGCAACACGACGACAGTGCACATGCTCATACTCAAAACAACTTAAATGACGAATTCATAGTAGAATTATACGAAATTAACGTGTGTTATGGTGCATTTAGCTAGCATGTAATGTAAGCTAGCTCTCGGTAAACACACAGTAACAGTGTCAGTCCGCTGCTACACAACCACAACATGTTGAAAGTCATTTTAAAAGTAAAAGGAGAAGGAGAAGTGACTGTCTCACCGTGTTGCTTAAGCTCCCGTCCGCAGCTGTTTGGTCTGACTCGTCGTCAGTAGCCAGAGACTCTTCCTTCCCATCCTCCGCCATCCTCCTGATGTTGTGGGTGATCCAGGACGCATGCGCAAAACGTCTCACCATCATTTCTTCATTTTTGTTCCGCTTCCTCTTTTTTGTGTATTTTTTAAACCCTCATCCTCCAATTAAATTACCAAAGTAAGAACTCAGCATGACTTAAAATAATATTCAAAATTTTATCTATTTGTTTGTTTGTTTTTCTTTTGTTGTTATAAACACATGGACAGAAAGCTGGTGAACATAGATTGCACTTTCTTGAAATAAAAAAAGAGTTTATTAATTAAATGA
>OOFC01050412.1:0-13309 GCA_900323345.1 Pseudochromis fuscus | reverse complement strand
TCATGAAGTCCTGGGGGAACTCAGCTACCTCCTGCTTGCCAAGGCAAGCCAAGGCTTGCCAAGATATTAACTCGGCACTGCTAAGTATCCCTACCAAAAACATCACTGAAACCAATCGCCTGATGTACGCAGCAGCAACAGTCACCCTAGAGATGCTAGGCTACAAGATGAAGAGCATGAGTAGCCCGAAGGAGCAGCCATGGAAAAGGAGACTCGAGGCAAAAATCAAGGCAACAAGGAGAGAAGTTAGCCTCCTAATAGAGCTAAGCAGAGGTGTGAATTCCAAGAAAGAACTGCCCAAGAAGTACAGCAAGCTGTCCGCAGCAGAGGCTCTGGAGACTGCTAAGCAAAGGCTCACAGCCGTGGCTACCTGGCTGAAAAGATGGTGTGTTTGCGGGGACAGATTACGTGCAGCGCAGTGATGACGCAACAACGCAGTGACGATTCCGACCAATAAGATTTTAGTACCTGCTTCGAGGAAGGGTATTTTTTTTGGAACCGCCGGAGAGGAGGTACGAAAAGTTGTACCAGGTACAAAGTTCCAGGTACTTTTTTTCCAGTGTGAATGCACCAAATCCGACACGAAGCAAAGCGAGTAGGTCCCAGTGTGAATGCGCCATTAGATGAAGAGCTGGACAGCACCAGGGCCCGACATGATTCATGCCTACTGGCTTAAGAAGATAACTGCACTCCATGAATGCCTGGCAGCACAAATGAACCAGCTGCTAACATCAGGGACCCACCCAGAGCTGACCCAAGGTCGGACGGTCCTCATCATGAAGGATGAAACAAAGGGACCCACGCCATCAAACTACCGACCCATAACATGCCTGAGTCTGAACTTGCTGAGACTGAACAATACTGGAAGACTATCTGGACGCAACACATAACTTACAGGCCCAATGGCTGGCTGCCCTCCAGGCAGAACACATCAAACTCCCAGAACAAGATCCAGTGCTCATCACTACAGCAGATATCCAGGCCAGAGTATCTAACATGAAGAGCTGGACAGCACCAGGGCCCGACATGACTCACGCCTACTGGCTTAAGAAGTTAACCCACTTATGCCCAAATTTTTTTCAAAGGTTTCATGCATATAATTATGTCAGTTGAGTCACTAACAATCATGTTATGTATGTATTTTTTCAATTTTGTACTTTGCTTTGAAGAAAATGGTGTTTTAATGACTGGCAACTATAGTTGCCGGTGGGCACATACCTTGTATCAAGGTCTAAACCAGATACAATGGCACAATCTGCCAACAATACATAATCTGCTGTTGTATCTGCTCAGTTTGGTTTGAGCAAATGATCTAAAACTGTACATGGATATGAATTATTGGCCCAGGGAGGTAGTGATGGGGGTCACCCAATGATCATAGGGTTGCAGGTTTGAATCCTATAACAATAATGTAATGTAATATATATAACATATGATAATCCTGTATCATGGGTGTTCATCTCAGACTCAGACACAACTGTAATGATTGTAACTGTCTGAGAATCTTGTAACATGGCCACAACCTCTGCTCCAGAATATTTAAGGAGTAATTGAACAATATGATTATTGATTTGGTTCCTGATTATTATGTGAAAAGTGCTGACATAGAGATGAGGTGTGTGAAGGTGTCAAACTCTAGGGACAAGAGGCTTTTGAACACTTATGTCCTTATATAGTTAGAAAATTTAATCTCAGAGGATTAAAATGAGCTATTGTTCATCATTCTACTATTTAAAATAAATCATTTATGAGCAATATTGCAAACAGTGTTTTCCCATGTTTGTTACAAGCTATGTGCCCACTAGCAACTATAGTTGCTGCTTGCACAAATTTGTCCATAAACAAAAACTATTCATCGCAGGTAGAAAATTCTTTTTTGGGATATTCATGAGACTTGTGTGATTAAACACATATATACATGTCAGGATTGGAAACATCATCATTTAAAGACAATGATCTCTGTCTGGGAGGTTTTGCTCCCATCGTGTTCTCGGGAGGAAGGGGCATGAAGTCAATGACGTCATGTGACAGGAAGTGCTTGCAAACTTTTTTTTTTTTCCTTAAACTTTTTTCTAAGTTGTCTACTATCATGTTATTGAAGAAAACTACATGAGTAACATTTAGATTTTTTATTTTGAGTAGAAAATGACAGGCATAGACTTTGGGAACTATTGTTGCCGGTGGGATTAAATGGGTTAATACCAAAATGATTCATGAATGCAAATAAAAATGACATAAAATGAGATAAAACATAATATTGTGGTGTGATCACCAAATATTTCCACTGAAAAAAGCCAATGATTTATTTTACATTGATGGACAATGAATGATAAACTGCAAAAAATACAAAACACTAAAATATTAAGAAAGTTACAAAAACAATTGTACAATGCAAATGTGAAGTACAACTTTCAAAAAAGACATTCACATTTTTATTTTTTTACTGAATTGACAAGTTTACTACTTTAAATACTAAAATTATTCCTATAAAAATAATTTGACAGTCAGTGATAGTTAACCAAACAGAGAAGACTTGGTCCTGTGACTGTTTGTATTTTGACCTGTATCTTGTGTAACTATAGATTAAAATATCTACACTACACGTCTCTTATTGAACATTAACAAGCCAAAAATCACACAAGGTTTCATGTCAAATTGATAGAAAATAACATAAAGAGACAGACACAGCTGCACCGATGTCCTCTTGTTGTTTTTCATGCTCCTTGTTAATCTCTTTTAGGTTGAAGGAAAATAACAGTAAACAGGATTACATGACCAACAGGGAGGAACACAGTGGTTCTAGCCGTGCTTCACAAGAACGATGATAATTTAAGAAAAGGCCAGCCGAGCAGGATGGGTCAGACCGACTGTGTCTGCCGGCTGAAACATGCTCTGAAAAGGTTTCACTTGTGTTTAATGAAGTCTGTAAGCAGCTTAGAGTCCTAAATAATTACTGAGAGCGAGCATTTTGTTTCCCTGCTTCGTTTCTTTCGGGTCTAAATCCTCGGCTCCGCGACGCCGAGAGGAAACAGCTCAGGACGCTAAAGCCACGATCATCCCAAGAGGAGGGAAATGCAAGTTTAATGGAGACTTTCCTTTGTCCGGCCCCGTCGGTTTATTGATGAGGGCCGGTGGGGTGAATTGATCGAGGACACACATGTCATCTCTCGGGTCCCTATCGCCCCTTTCACAGCCCCCTCCCGTCCCTCTTTCCCTGCGCCTTGTTAAAAAGGGAGGTACGGTGGCATTTGTTTGATTAACTTGTCTGACAAAAGTGACAGCTGCTCACGGGCCTATGTGGATGAGTGGCCCAGCGCCGCTCCCTCTTTGTACATCTGTCAGAGCCGGAGCAGGGCGAGCTGGGTGAAAAGAGACAAATTGGACCCAAAAAGAAGGCCATTCACCTTCCCCAGACCCCCCTCTGACGCTCCACCCCTCTCTCCCATTCAGGTGCTCGGCGGGACCCTCAAGTGCTTGCTGGCTTATTCCATTTTCACTCCCCCTATAGAGTTCCCTGAGCCCACAAGTGTTTTAGCCCTCTTTTTTCTTCCCTCAATCCACCCCTAAGCGGCTCTTTGTAAGTAGAATGGCTCACTTTTCTCAGGGCCTGAAGCTTGCGGCTTTTTTTCTTTTTTATTGTCCACCACCGAGCTTTTCTGTCGCTCATTGTGTGTTTACTCAATGACCGGTCGCTGATCGTAATTCCAACTGTTTAGTTCCTCACAACATGGCCCCTCCACCCCACTTCCACCGTCCAGCCCAAATATATCTCCCAGCTACCATGTTTTTATAAAGTTGCTCCTTATTTAGTCTCTCTTGTCTGTTAAACTGACACTCACAGAGAGAAGGAAACGGCTGTTTTGTAAGAGAGCCAGATTGCCTGCCTGAAAAGAGTCCCCCAGACCTGGGATAAACATTTACCTTTCTCCTGCGATGCTCCTCCTGAGGTTGGCTGCCATCCTGCTCCTCACCGCTCCTCCTGAACCAGCTGCCTGGATGAAAACTGCCACTGAGCTGCCCCAGCTGTGCTCAGGCTGCGGTCAATGGTCAGCCGCAGTTTGCCTTTTGTGTCACCGGCACAATCAAAACAGTTTGAGACCTGTGAGCTCGTTGAGCCTGAAAACTTTACTTTGGTCCTACTTTCAGGGTCCCTCTGTCCCTCTCTTTT
Source organism: Pseudochromis fuscus (assembly GCA_900323345.1). Lineage (NCBI taxonomy): Eukaryota > Metazoa > Chordata > Actinopteri > Pseudochromidae > Pseudochromis > Pseudochromis fuscus. The sequence goes on along the minus strand of OOFC01050412.1, from coordinate 9,141 downwards.
CACTGAGGGATGTTAAAGGAAGAAGGAGCAGAGGCTCTGACCATGACAATATCCAGTACAAGATGCTGAGCCTCACTGGGCTGCTGTGAAAAGCTCCTTTCTTCTCCCATCCACACTGAGGCCAACACATTTGAAAACATGTTTATATGTCAACCAAGGTTTCCTTTACACTTTATGTTCACATCATCTTCTTCAAGTCTCTCATCTACACATCAACGACCAAAGATGGTCAAAGAGGAGGCAACTCGCCAACGAATTAATTAAAGAGTGGAGATCAGGGAGGCAGGATGTGCCCATCCTTTCCACAAGATTCAAGCTTTTAATGTCACTTCCATGATATGTTAAAACACAGAGAGGTGTATCCTGTCCCACTGTGTCAACACAAAGACCAACAAATACCAGCAGAGCAAATCTGCAGGATAGAAACATATAGAAGCATTCTGACATGTAAAGTATCAAATACATGGATAGTCTAAATGTATACAACATCTCAACTGTGACAAAATAGAAGCTACAGCTATGCAGGATTATTTGAGTTTTTATTGCAAAACAGATGCTACTGCACAGAAATTGCATTGAAAAGAATGACAGTATATAAAGTCCCTCATGTGCAGCTGAGGTTTTGTGTGCGTGTGTGTGTGTGTGCGTGTGTGTGTGTGTGTGTGTGGTAGTGTCTAAGTGCCTGGGGGATGCAGGAGCAGGCCTTGTAGTGCAGCACAAAGATATTTTGTTTCAGTTGTAATCATATCATAAAGATATATGTTTTCTTTAGACGTGATGTGATTTTGACCATTTGAGGAACTTAACCAAACTCCATTGTAAAAACCGTGCAGGAGAATGTGAGGATATGTATAAATAATCTAATATGTTGGTTTTCTGGTAGCTCCAGTACGAGTATTCTCTTATTACCATATTTTCCGGACTATAAGCTGCTACTTTTTTCCGACGCTTTGAACTTAAACACCGGTGTTTCTCATGTATCGGCGACATGAAACTCGTTAGCTTTTTACAAGCTAGCAAGCTCCGTGCTGCCGATACATTTAGCGTCGTCACATCAGACCCGGTCAGAGTGGACCACATGAAACTGTTTGAATAAATTCAATAGTGGTTTATAGACAGGTGCACTCAATGGTCCAGAAAATATGGTATATGGTTTTCTTTACTCCCGGATATTGAGTCTAACATTGTATTTCCTCAAATTAAGAAAAGCAGTTGAAAGCAGGGTCTGTAATAAAGGCTGAGCTGAGGTTGACATGAACAAATAAAGCAAACCCCAAACACAGGCCAGGAAAAAACAGGGGTGAATAAATTCAACATGTTGTGTCTGAAAAGAATTTGCTTGATTTTATTTCACAATAAAAGAAGTTCAGGGTTTCTGTCCACTGAAGCACTAGCGATGGGCTTTTATTTTGAAATGGCTGAACAAAGTGCGGGGTTGTTATTCACTGCTTAATGCTGTAACATGGTTTGGTCAGATGTTTGATTCACTCCACTGTTGGTCCTGCTGAGTTAAACTGAGGACTGTTACCTTCTTCAGTTAAATCAAGGTCCTGGACACAACGTTAAGATCAATGGTCGACATGGCTCAGAAAATGTGTCAGGGAATCGACATTATTCATCTGGATACATTAAGTAGCCATCCGATGACTGGTGCAGTCGTTTGACTGTAACATCAGGACGTGTCAGTGACAACACCTATAATGTGTGACGTGATACACTGACATATAAAATGAGCGGTCACAGAGCCGGAGGAGCAACCCTTAAACATCAGTGTGTCCATCATGAAGTCAGATGTGTAAAAAGCTCCGGTTCAGGGGAGTTGAAATGTCAGCTGTGTGTGGACAGAAGGTCAGGGAGGAAAGCAGTTTTAAATACATCCCCGTTAAGGTGACCGTGGCCTCGGGGATGACATCATCCAGTGAAAGAGTCTCATTCGTCTCTCGTGAAAAGCTCCATTTGTTCCCTGAGGGTCAAGCTTGGTCCTGCTGTTGGGTGACGAGGCGAGCAGGGAGCTGCAGAGATGGGGGCATCGGTGGTGGTGTTGGTGCTGAGATTGGGGTTGGGAGTGGGGGTCCCAGCCCACTGTGTGAGTTACTATGGTAATTGAGTGTCCTCGTCAATGGGCTCTCTCTGCTGAGCTGGTGAGCAGGACTAGAATAGGCCAGTGGTGGGCTCTGAAAAGCAGAGCAGGTAGGATTAGACGAGGCCTTTGTCCAAAGTGCATAATGTCTTGCAGTCAGATTAAAAGACCCCCCACCAAATTATATCCTTATTTGTTTCCTCGTCTGTGTGAGTGTGCATGTTGGGGCTGTGTGTGTACACCAGTGTAAGCATGTGTGTTGTGAAAGAAGAAGTAGTGTTACTTTATGGCACTCAGCGGCCTCCCCTCTCCTTCACAACGAAGCCTGTCACTTGGCATTAGTGTTGCCGCACCAGCAATCATCATTCCATGCCTCCTGCTAATTGCAGACACAGCTGGGTCTGTGTGTGGACATGCTCGCTCACACACACACACACACACACAGAGCTTACATACATGGCCTTAGTGTGGCAATGACAATACAGACTTCTAATCTCTTCTGCATAAAGCACAGGCTCAGACATCCACACCAAGTGGTCGCCTAAATGGTTGCTGAGCCAAGAAAAAGCGAATCTCAGTCGATAGCCATTACTCCTGAATATCTCTTTGTGGTTCCACTGTGAATGACATCATGGATTTATCTTGAATATGGGCTGTTTTACACCCAAAAAGAAGTCAGAAATACTGACGTGGGACAAAACTGACAGTGTGCTATTCTTTCCATGCATTTCCACTTTTCTAAATCTTCATCATTATCTTGGATCCTGCACAGAATTCGGCTGTGACTGATGTATGATTCATGCATGTGGGACAGTTATCACGAATGCACTTTATCTTTTAGATTTTATCTCTTTTGCATTGTGCACAACCCACATTGTTACTAATAGTAATAATAAAATGCTAAACCAGTCGCACACACTCAGAAAGTATTCAGAGTTCATTACTTTTTACACATCTAATAGTGCTACATTTAAAAGAAGTATCTGTAAAGCTTGTTAAGCCTGGGCTTTGGCCGGGTCACTCGAGGACAGCTCCATCCACTGTGCTGCAGAAAAGTGAACCATCATCCCAGTCATAGGTTTGGATCCTGGAGAAAGTTTTCCTCAAGTACCGCTGTAATTGGCTGCATTCTTCCTTCCTTGAAGTCTGACCTGTTACCCTGTCCCTGCTGATTCAAAGTGCCCTCAGAGCATAATGCTGCCACCACCATGCTTCATTCACAGGTGATGAGCAGGGCCTGACATGACACAGTCTGTTTTCCAGTTTAGCTGGAGCTCTGTGAGTCCTGACAGTTTCAAACTTCTTCAGAAATATTGAGGCTACTCTGCTCCGAGGGATGAATTATTTTATGATCTACAGAAAGCTCCTTGATGGCTTTGTTTTTGTTCTTACTTACATTATAAATTGTTGGTTTAGTTCATGTTTGACTCCTCCACAGTTAAGAGGCTGAGGATCTACTGTAACTCCACAGTCATTAGCATACCAACAGGGTAATTCAGTAGCCGCTGCTACTTTCAGGACATAAAAGGTGTTGTGGTCAGCTGACCAATGAGGGAATCAGTATCCTGCACTGCCACATGGAGGGTTGTCAACTACACCTTAAACAATCATCCCTTCAATCCTACATCTTAACCATTAACTGATGATAAACTCTAGTTTTTTAGTGCTTGTTCATTACTTTTTTCAATATAAAGTAGACCTTTTTACACACAGTGAATAAGAAAATAAAACACATCTTCAAACCACTAACGTCTGCTTAATTCAAATCTGTAAATCTGTTTTATGTGTTGGGCTGTTTGTGCTTGAGTTGTTGGGGGTGGGATGGTCAGTCACACCCTGAAGTGGACATTGATTGGCTCTCGTTGTGTTTAGCATAAGCTGATAGGCTCCCATTGTAGTTGGGAGAGCAAGGTGAGGAGCAGTGAGGAGACGTGAAGATGAAGAGCATGTGAGAGTTGTCGGTCCAATGAATGTGAATATTTCAGAAACACCCAGACAACTTCGCTGATGAAGGTCGAGTGATGTCTTCTTTGTAAGTAGGAGTTAGCTTAGCACTGAAGCAGCTCGAGTTTAGCTACCACATCAAAGTAACCCAGCCACAGCTAACGTTAGCAGTGAAGACATTAGCGATGTAGCGAGTCACAGCAAAGCTCTTCACCAAACTAAACAGGAGGAGAACACCCTGCGTATGAGCAGGCGACCGACAGACTGTCGCTAATACAGAGCAATGTAAATGGAGACGACTGCATCTGTTCAAGTCTGTTCACCCTTTACCTCCGAGCGGAGCGCCGGCGCTACATCTGCACATGTCTTTGGATTACCGTAATTACATCACGGTTCATGCAATTGGAAAAATTCCAACAGTTCCTGAAGCTGAGATGTTGCACTTTACAGTGGATATAGTGTCATTACGGTAATTTCACCAGCGTCTCTCCCAGAAGCAAATCAGCTGATTTACTATATACTGCATGTTAATAAGAGTGATGATGAAGAAAGAACAGCAGAAAAACACAACAACTGGTTTTGAGTTTAGAGTTTTACTGAACAAAAACACTGCAACTGTACGTGAATGTTAGATTTTGGATGTTACATTTGAATTTGAAATTAAAATAAGGATAAAAAGTCCAGGTTGAAACTTGGAGGCTCAAGTGGTGAAGGGTTAAAAACAATAACTGATTTTATAAAGCCACTTTGGTACATATCAATCTTTTGATCTGCCACAATAATTTAATACTTTTCAATAAAAATACCACAAGTTGAAGGATTTTCTCAGCAATTTTTTGGTGAGATTAAAAAAAGAGACGAATTAGATCAATTAATTACAGGTTATAATTAATTAATCTGACATTTTTTTTATGTCTTGACAACACTAATATCTGATGTATGTACTTCCTGATTCCTGACATATTTAGTAATCACATACTGTAATTTGCTGTGATACACCTCAGATCAATACAACACTGGTTCAGTAACAGTATGTTTAATGCAGGACATGGAGGACGTGGACATCCCTCTGTCTTCCAAAGGTCAGTGTCTTCATGAACTGAGGTTAGAGCTGCTACATAAGGTGAGGATGAAGAGAGGTGAACATCCAGAGTAAAATGTATTTTCAGAAATAGAAACAAATACAAAGTGATGCAGTTTGAACTGATGGAGAACAGCATCAGCTCTGGACTCCTCAGGTGTCCAGGGATTAGGAAGGACTCTTACTTTTACTTTGTGTCTGGATGTTTTTGTATCTTGATGCACATTTTGATCAGGTCATTTATTTTCAGTAATTAGGGCACTGGTTGTCTTCTCTAAAAATATGACATGAAAGGAATAAAAGGAAAGTCTGGCACCAGCACAGAGAGCAGATCTGAACGCACAACAAATCAGCCAGGACTGGATCATCTCCCTGTGAAGTGACTGTAAGCACTTTGTGTCCTGTGGATTTGTGTTTGATACAGTAAAGATCATTTTAAAATAAGAATCTCTCTCCTCTTTCTAATGTTTGTGTAACAGATGCCTGCAGCAACACTCTCATTGCAAGTACCCTGGCAGCACAATGTGACCTACATGCTTTATCTGCTCCCAATGCCTTTTACTCACCTCTCACTATCACCTCTCTCCCTCTATTTCCTCCTCCTCCTCCTCCTCCTCCTCCTCTCTCCAGTGAGGGGTCACGGCATGAAACGAAGAGATTACTCAAACAGGACAAAGTCATATTCAATTACAGCACAGGGATATTGGCTGTACAGTAAATTGAACAATTATGTGGCAGGGCTACAGTGGCAGATGTGCACGGGGCCCCATTTTAGTGGAGTGTGCTGTCAGCAGTGCCGGGTCATCCCATTTCAGCTGCAGACGAGGAGCTGTTGCAGCATACTTATTAAACTGCACACACACACGCACACACACACACACACACAGAGCTAGAAGAAGATGACAGTAAAGATATTTATCTAACAGCCATACATCCTCTTCATCAAACTAAATCCCTGAATTTACAGGGAGGGTGAGCAAACATTAGTTTAGCAACACACACCCGAGCATGGCAGTGGGTCCAGAACCAGACCTGCCCAGAACTCAGCCCCACTGTGTGGACCACAGAGGGTCATCTCTGTCCAACTGTGTGTTGCTGAGACTGATTCAGCAGCATGAACATCACAGGGCTCATCCTTCTGAGGGGCTCTTAGAGGACCAGAGAGGTCCTCTAAGAGTCCAGGTCTCCAGGGTCCGACAGGGAGACCTCGACGCTCGACACTGGAGGAAACAAACATGTGGAGATCACCTGAGTGGTGCTTCATAATTTGATCTATGTGTTAATGAGGGATTAACAGTGACAAACACTGGATGACTCCAGGTGGATGACCAACGGTTGTATCATGTGTCATACCACCCTCTAAACAAATCACAGACATGTCCCGCCTCCACCTGAGGTTATGAATTCTGCTTCTAGCTGTGGAGGTGCTGGTGCAGTTGATTAGACAGTCATCATCCCTTTTAATGGTTGTAACCTGAGGAGCTGGTGGAGGACACTACTCCTGAAGGAAGACATCAAGCTCAGACAGAAGATCTGCACCTTGGTGGAGATCCAGCTTCAGAGAGGGTGTGGTGAGCGGCTTTCAGGTGAAAGTTCTGACAGATCAGCACAGGACCTGGTTCAGGCTGTTAGACCCTGCTGAGTCCCTCCTTCTACAGTCGGTGTAGGTACAACAAACACCAGCAAACTCATCAGACCACACACATCCAGAATCTCCTTTGTGTTGCAGGACGTTTGATGTCCTTTGCCGCACAAGACGAAGCCTTTACAACTTATTTGACTCTATTCCTGAATTTGTGTGTCCAGTTGGGTCCGAGGCTTCAGTCAGTGGACGGTGCTGGTATCACACAGGCATCACACTGCTCAGATCTCCTGGGAAAACAAGAAGCTATAGCCAGTTGTCAGATCCAGGACACTTCAATGGGAGGAAACCTGGAAGTCACTCTTTTTGTTTCTTGTGCTGTTCAGCTCCCAGCATGAATTGGAGCCGTCTGCTGTCAGGCTGAGGGTCGGACACTCCAGCTCTGACACTGCAGCTCTCACCTGAAGATGGCAGGTGCTGAGTTGGGAGGAAGTTGCTGCACCAAGTAAAATAATCCAGGTATCATGGGTGAGATGGAGTGTGAGGGTGATCAGCAGATGGTAATGGCATCAGCAGTAAATCACCTGTTGTGTTGGACTGGGACTTGATCTGTCATTACCTTCAGAGATGAGATGAGGTCAGGAACTCAGACATCCTGACAGGAACTCAACCACTGCTCCTCTGCCTCAAACAAGAGGCCGAGGTCGTTCAGGTTAATACATGAGTAGGATCAAAGATGGCCGCTCTAAGGACACACTGTACCTGCTGCTTTCTGTTTCACCTCAGGAAAAATGAACATGTGCACAGTTTTGATCATGTTACACTTACAGCGACTGACAGATATTTACCTACAGCTACAATAGAAAGTCAGCATCAGCCGCACAGACAACAGTGAGTGTTAAAGCTGTGACATGATGTCTGTGACAGGCTGAAAGTGTGGGACAGAGTCAAAAGTTAGTCACAATTAAACACCATCACAATCAATTAAAAGATCCTCACTTGTCACCAGCGTGTCTTCACCTCTTCCTTTCTTATTTTCACTTTGTCTCATTGGTGTTCACCCCCTGTCAACCTTGCTTCCCCATGTTCTCACCTAATCTTTCACCGCGGCACGCTGCCAGTGAATTTATTAGCACAACGAGAAGAAACAAAGAGACAAGGTGGAGAGACGACGTGCAGCAGAGTAAAGACCATTTCAATCCAGAGGAACAATGATGTTTATGTTGAAGTGCGTCGATGGTGTAAATCAAAAAACAAGCCTGTCATGTTCAACAGTAACCATCCCAATGAAGACAGACAATGGAAATCCACCTTAATTAGAATAATTTAAATGGTGTTTGCACTCTGACAGGTTTTTTTTCTTCTGAGAAGAAGTGAAAATTAAGTGAAATCAGAAAGTGTTTGATGAAAAGCAACGACTGAGGACGTCACAGAAAGTGACAGCGGTGGAGGCGAGTGGGAGCCGGTGCTACCAGCAGGGGTTGTTCTCTGAATAACTCTTCAAGTTACATTTTGCACATTTACAGATTTTTATAAATCGCATTTGTCTGCAAGAGAAGATCTAAAGTTGCAGAGAAAGTTGTTTCTTAAACTTTACAAAGATGAAGTCGAATTAAAGACCCAACATCATTTCAGCAGCTCGGTGCCACTGTTGTTACAGAGCTGGAAACATCTTCCTGTACGACAAGGTCACGAACAGACTTTATCAGTGAAGATCCTTCAACAGCTCAGCAGCAACTAAACTGTGGTGGACAGTAACAGAGTACATTTACTTGAGTACTGTACTTCAGTACATTTTTCCAGTATCTGTACTTTACTTGAGTATTTGTTTTTTGGAAACTTTCACTCCGCTACATTTCAAAGACAAATATTGTACTTTGGACTCCACTACATTCAGGAAGTGTGTAGTTACTTACTTTATATACAGTCTATGCTGCAATGTGTTTCAGGCAGTTTGTCCAGGTAGAGTTACCGTCACACAAATCAGCAGGAAGTGACCGGCAGCAGAACCGAACAATAAAGAGGGAAGACAGGAAACAGCACAGATTGGTTGTTTTACTTTTTTTTTAAGCGCTAAACAGCATGTTAGCATGTTAGCATGTTAGCCTCTCGATGGGAAATTTGAAAACAAAAAAGCAAAACCGAACAGTCACCAACAAAGTATTATACACACTCTGCAGGAAGGAGTTTTCTTTTCATTGAAGCCCTTTCAGATTAAAATACCACATTAACAGGAAGCAGACGTTAGTCGGGGATTGACTCGGGCACTGAGAACAATACAGCAATGTACTGATAGTAGAAAATGTACTTTTACTTTGTACTTTGGAATATTGAGGTATTTTTAAAGGTAAGTACTTTAGTACTTTAACATTTTGACCAATAACTTTTATTTGTAGTTGAGTAAGATTTGACCATGAGTATCAGTACTTTGACTTAAGTACTGAAGTTGATACT
>OOFC01050409.1:7121-19675 GCA_900323345.1 Pseudochromis fuscus | reverse complement strand
TGAACTATGCTCTCCTGTTCGTTCTTGTTGCCATATATTGGTCTTATTGCTTTATCCAGCAAGCACAAATACTGCTGTTGTTTCAGCATGAAGCATGAAGCCCAAATATCTATGAGGCACTGTACCTCCTCTTTAGACCAAGTTTGTCCCCCGTTCATCGCAAATGCATGCTCTCGATCAAACTCGTAAGGAGAATGTGGTTTAGCTAGCGCAAGTTTTTTTGCGCCTCCCAAAATTCTCTGTGCAGGTTGTTACGGAAGCTCCCGTAGACCAAAAAGTCTGCTGCGTCATCAAGCCGGTCCGAATGGAGACAGGTTTGTGTTCTCACCAGGAGCGAACCGAACTGGAGTTCACATAGAAGTGGACCGAGACCACCTCCCGAACGTGGTCTCGGTGCGGTTCGTTAGTCCGCACCAAAAAAATCTGGCATGCTTTCACATCAGCCCAAACAAGCCGTACTCGCTAAAAGACTTAGGTGTGAAAGCACCCTTAGGGTTCAGTGTCTTGCCCAAGGACACTTCGACAGGAGGAGCCGGGGATTGAACCCACAACCTTAGAATTCACAAGCGACCAACTCTACCACTTGAGCCACAAGCCGCCCCAATAACAACAACAGCGCTTTAGTGCAATGTTGAAATTTGATTTAAAAACGTCAGCTGAAAAAGACACGAGGTCTGAGTTCCCGACCCGGTAGCGAGAGCTCACATCTCCGAAAACATCGGAGCAAGTTTTTAACCAGGCCCTAACTTGATGGATTAACAACATTAACAACAACTGAGGCGAGCCGAGTTGGTACCATAGGCTAGTGCAAGCGCCATCTGTGGTGCGCCAGGTGCCCCGCCTCCCCACACAGAGACAGAGTGACTGACAGGAAGTTCACTCCTTACTAAGGAACCAAGAGGAGTCAGTCGAGACGGATGCAGCGAAGATAACTCATTATCCAGTATCTTTGGGAAATGAAAAATTATCGAGCCCAGCAAACTTACCGAGCTCACTTTTAATTATCGTGCAATTAATTGACTTATTGATTATCGCGACAGGCCTATTTGCAACTGGTACAAGCCTGTCTATAACAAAGGCTCGATATCTTCTTCTGTGTGGTTTTTTTTTGGCAGTGACCACTACACAACCTCAAGTGCACTACCTCCTGTATCGTAGTACTGAGACTAATTCTGGGTTTGAGCCTCATTAGATTGTGATCACATTCATGGTGTGGCTAAGTGAGACACACACCTTGCCTTAAAATGATAGTTGGAGGCTCTAAGTTAGAAAGATAATGTCAGCAGCACAGTTTTTCTGACGTACTTGACAGATCATCTTGGAGAAGCGGTGACACTTCTTTCAGGTTTAGGTTATCTCACTTGCATCCACCTCCACATGTAATCCCAGATGGACCCAATGACATTGACATCAGGGCTCTGTGGGGGTCATACCATCTGTTGCAGGACTTTGAAGACAGCTAAAGTTAAAGATCGTAAGTGTCTAAGACATCTGCACAGTATAAATGAAACCACATGATTGCCATTACATTAAAGAACCATCTACAAATACAGGAAGCACAATCCAATGATATGTTGAGGTAGTGTAACAAAGGTAAGGTTTTCCCATAACTCTCTGAAGCAATTTGAAAGAAATACATCGGAAAACCTACACTGCCAAAAGAAATCCACAGGACGATCATGAAAACAGGTGGCTGTTTGATAATGACAACCAACAAAAAGAGGAACATGACAAAATGTGGTCTTTTCAATAAGCCTGTGATATTCTTCATTGAGGATAAACATAAAGCCCAAGGGGGTGAAATAAAACATAATGTTGGGACACAAAAAAGTGGTAATGTCTTGGTGTCTTGTTCCTCATTCAGTTGATGTAGCACAGTTCTTCCGATCAATATAGTAATAAAAGCATTCCATGCTGTTTATTGCTGGAATAACCTAGTGAGCATGGATAGAGGGTTAATCCCACTCCCATTTCCCTTCAAATCACTCTTCCATCTCACTGATTACACATATGCATTCCAAACGACGCATTTTGACCTCATAGCACTCCCTCCTATCCCCTCCACCCCCCGGGCTAATCAATAAGGGACAGCTCTGCAGTTGTTAAACGTGCCTGGCTCTCCCTCTCGAGTGTGGAGCAGGTGTCACATCACATAAATAAATAAATAAGCAGGGGGGGGAGTGGAGCACTCATCACAGCACCAATGATGGGACAATTATCTCATGGCAAACAACGCTCTGCCATCACCTGCCACAATCGAAGAAATCAATAGGGCTTGGAGGGGAGATAGAAAAGGAAAGGGAGGGGAGGACGTAGGCAGGGGGTGCTGGAGGGAGACAGGGGTGAGGGAGAGGGAAGACTGAGAGGAGAGAAACAACAGGGAAACATAAACGCAGATGCAGAGCACTTAACAGGTGATATAACAGACCCCTTGGCCATATTGGAAATCACAGCTCTGGTTTTACTACCGATGCTAAGCAACTAATTACATCTCAAGCTTGATTTTTTTTCATAAGAGTCTGTTCTCATTTTACTCTGTAGTGATTTTTCCCCCACTACTGACACAATATGATTTGATTGACTTAACATTTACTTCCACTTGATGTTTGTTTACCTCCAGATCATCCATTAAAAATAGGTTGGAAGTGGTCATCGATCTGGGAATGTTTTTCCAAGGTCCATAATCAACATGTCTACATTTATACAAGTTTGTTAGCTGAGTAAAGCAGCATGCTGCGGTTGTCTCCACACATGGAGCACAAAAAGCACATTAAGGCACTGTGTCCATGGCCTATTGTTCACAGTACTTCTCTGAAGCGCTTATTGTTGCTATGTTATAAAAGCCATCTACCAACACTTCAGCCGAGCCTGGCGGTTTTCCAAAAGCTTAACTGTAGTGCTGTAAGAAAAAGAACCATACACTGAAGGGACTTTTACACCCAGAACAATGAGCACTGTCACTGCTGACTAACATATACATAAACATTCGGTTTCATGAGCTGCTGTGAGTAGTGTTGTAATCAAGACCGTACCAAGACCAAGACGTTTGTGGGTCGAGACCAAGACAAGACCAAGACTGTGTATATATCAAAGAAAAATCACAACAAAACAGAACCAAATGACCCGTATCCTTTTTAAATTAAGTTTACTTTTACATAAATGCAACATCAACAAAAACTAATTTTCATAGCATCGCCAGTCGTCTTCCTCTGTGTGTACAAGGGGCATGTCACCCCGGGTCTCACAAAGACCACATGACACCGGGAAGGCAGCAGCTACATTCTGCTTTTCTCACTTATCAAAGTGGTGCTGGCCTGGTCTTGATCAAAACCCTGTCCGAGACCGAGAAAAAATGCCTTCAATTTTGAAACAAGACCGAGACCCTTAAAAACCGGTGTCGAGACCAAGACTGATCAATTAATACAACACTAGCTGTTCTGTTTTAGTTAATTATATGTAATGTCTAAGTTTAAAAATGATCATGTGATTCTCATTTCATTTCATTTTATTTTACATAGAAGAGAAGGTTAAAAGCACAATACCACCACCTACTGATCGATTTTGGTTCAGCAGTCTATGTTTTGTTAATTTTGAATCGAAAACTTTATCCAGGAAGTACGAATAAAGCTATGGAGTCCAGACGTTTTGGCAGCTCTCGGTGTAAGTTATACAGCATAAATCTTGCTTAAGTTGCATTGTCGGTACGTATAGATTGATGTACTCTGATTTCATGCACTGTGTTTGAGTGGTGAAATTTATCAACGCTTGTTATCTGCATTTCATTTTAGCTTATTGTTGATATTAGCAATGCTATTAGCTTTGCTGTAGTGCCTCCACGTTACGTGGAGTTGTTTATTCAATATTTATACATTCATGGATGTTTTATATTCATGATTTGATGATTCTTTCATTTATTTTGTGTTTAGTTTCACACTTTGCTTCAGCAATAAACCTGATGAACAACAGCCAGAGTCTTCTGGAGAGTGAAGTGTTTAGCTGCCTGTCGTATATGCATGCTGAGGACAGAATACTAGCTGTGAGTTAGTACAATGAAATCTGGTCCTTTTATACATTTTACATGATAAACTAGAAATCCATCTGAGAGCATAAACCTCCACCAAGGCATAATCCAGGGGGTTATTCCAGAAAAGAGGTTCAACATACTCTGAGTCTATCCATGAACTCTGTTTGACTTACTCCAAGATGGGAAAGTTTTGAGTTCAGATCAATTCTCTGAGCTAGTGTTCACCTGCTTCCATCATCATCAATGGAGTTCTGATACAATGATGTCAGTGATCTCCATGGCAACTGGGGAAAACAAAGAGAGGTTGGAGGTGTATCAGTGCATCTGTTTCAATGCAGTATACTGACCATTTTTTTTATGCTACAGATGAAGAAATGATGCTGATGAAATAATGTCATTTTACATTTTTTTACAATCCCATGGGAACAAATGATACTTCACTCTGCTGGAAATTAAATATAAAAATAGTTAAGACACATATTTGAGCTTTATGTCAGTGCAGATGTGTTGCCAATGTTATGAGGAAAACTCCTGTTGGTGAAATACAACCCAGCAACACAGAGAATTTGCTCTGATTTGAAAGACCGTGCTCGGTGTGTAATATTAGACATGTCTGATCGGGGTCTAAAATTAATCTCTCGACATAAAACTATGTGAATTAATTCGACTTGGACATTGATCGGATGAATGCAGAAGTGAAACCCACAGATTGACAGTTGCTTCAGGCTCAGCAGGAGGGAGGAGATACAGAGCACAACATACACAGCTCAGGGTTTGTGGAAGAAAACCTGTCAGCAAGCAGGTTATGTTCACAGAGGCTGTTGATGCAGTAACTGACTCAGAGCTGAAGTTATCCCTCCTTCTGGAAACAAAAACTCTGGGTTAACAAACTCAGTGTTTCCACTAAACCCCCCCACAGCTCTAATGATGATATACACTGAACCCTGTGGCCCTGTTCTGGTGAAACAACAGCACAACCTTGTTAAAACATTCAACCATTAGAACAGATTGTGATTTCCAGTCCTCTGATCTTGTCCAAATATATATATATATATTATTTTATTCTCAGGGTAATGCCCCATCTCTCAAAACAAATCAACTGAGATCTGTTCAGTAGTTTTTCTGTAATGTTGGTAACAAACAACCAAAACCAGTTAAAAACTTAATGTCCTTGGCACAGGTAATAACAGCACCTGTGTTTGCCTTCAAACCATTCATCGTTTTCAACAAAACTCAACTATTATGACTGCTATTAAATATCACATTAAGATTTAAATCACAATAAAGCTGATCATCTTAACAATGGATCAATTGTCTGCCTGTATGCACAAGATTTCATTGAAATAGATGACTCACAGAGACTCATCACCAGTCTCTGCCATTCCCTCAGCCTTTCACAGTGTCCTCGAGCTCACTGTTTTTGTTTTATGGTCCGCATTTGATTCACTCATCAGCATCATTTACAGCTGCTGCAAGCTCATTCTCACAGCTCTCATCAACTTTGTTTCCATTCAGATGATAAAACCTCTGATATACCCATTGTACAACGCCTCCTTAGCACCAAACAGACGGCAGACTATGTGACCACAGAGAAATGTATATACTTCTTTCTGGGGTTAAAGAAGAACCAAAAACAGAGAAATGGAGAGTGAATTCTGGACTTGCAATGCCCTGGTGGCAAATTCAGGCTAACTGTGGTGTGAATCTGCAAGATGCAATAACAAGTTTACCTTTAAGATGACACTAGAAAGCACTTGGAGACCACAAAGTCTAAAAAATCTAATTATGACTGGTATTGGTATTGTTTTTTGTTTGTTTTTTTAAATATAATATTACAATATACCGTATTTTCCGGACTATAAGCCGCTACTTTTTTCCGACGCTTAAACACTGGTGTGGCTCATTTATCAGCGGCACGAAGCTCGTTGGCTTTTTACAAGCTAGCAAGCTCCGTGCCGCCGATACATTTAGCCTCGTCACATCAGACCCGGTCAAAGTGGACCACATGAAACTGTTCGAATAAATTCAATAGCGGCTTATAGACAGGTGCGCTCAATAGTCTGGAAAATACGGTATATATTTTTAAATATGTAGTAAGTTAAAGGTCCAAATTGCATAAGTGGGTATAGAGGATGGATAGATGGATAGGTTAAAGGTGTACATAGTTTTGTATATATCTGTATATGTACATTTTTGTTACATTCATATTTCTACGTTTTTGATTCTTTCTTTACTTTCTTACTTTTATTTGCACTTTGTTGTATCCTGTTGCTGTGCCAAAAGTATTTCCCCAGTGTGGGATCAATACAGTTCTATCCTATCTTTTCTTATCTTAACACTCTGCTTAGTAGTTTTTCTATAAAGCAGCTATCAGATGCTCAACAAACAAAACAATATGAGTGAAAACAAAACCCCCTCGGCAGAGGTAAATATGTCAGAGATGTGTTTACATCTTGCCCTTACAGAGAGAGCTGCATGAAAATATTGAGTAAATAGCAATACTGTCCAAATATCGTTAAGAAAGATGTCATGAAATCCTTAATCACCAGCTGAAAAATAAACCTTCAGGAGTGAATTAATATTGTTACATATTGCTGTCTCTTGCTCTCCCTCCTTCTGACCAATACACACCTGAAGGTACTTGTGCGGAGGTAGGAGGAGGGGAGAGGGCCCTCACTCTGGCTCTTGCTGACTGCTGTTTGCACTCTGCTGGGTCTCTCTTTGTGGCTCAGCTGTGCACCGACACACTGAGTTTTGTGGTGAGGGTTGTCTGTGTTTTTATGATCACTTCACCTTTTGTTTCTTTTTTCCCAAGCACGTTGTTCCAAAAGACATGTCTGTATTGTCGAGGACTTTGTTATTTTAGTTTGTTTTGTTAGTTTGGCCTGGAGATTACCGGTATAGTCCTGTTTTTGACTGTTTTGTGTCCTTAGCTGTAGGTTTTTGAGTTATAGGTTTAGTTAGATGGGGAGAGGCCAGGTACGATGGCCCATTGGCCAGGGTCTCCTCTCCAGTCCTTTGTTTTCTTTTGTTTGTTTGCCTGGTTTATTTTCTTTGATTGACTAAGTTTGTGATTCTGATTATTTTGTATAAAGCTTGAGCTTTGAGCACTGCAGTCCTGTCTGGCATCCTTCGTGTTTGGTTCTCCATTTAAAAATACGAGCTGTGGGCAGAGTCCCTGTGGAGGCCGTAACATGTATTAACATATGCTTTTTTTTTTTCCAGTTTTAATTATGTGTTTTAAATGAAAAACTTTAACTATAATTACAATAAATATTCAGTGTCTTGTTGTGAAACACGTCTCCAGCTTGCACTCTTTCACTGGTAATATTGTTGAACTGACCTACTCCCACACTGCAGTCTACTTTATTAGGTATATGTTTTATTGTCTGGTTGTTAGAAATAGTACCATTATTTATTTATATTTCTTTAGTTTATTTCTGTTAGAGCAAGTGGATGTCAATTTTAATGCCTACTGCAGTTGCTATGTGACACTGTAACTATAAAACCAGTGCATCTACATCAACAGTACTGTGAAAAAGTATCTATCTATCTATAGAAAACATGGAACAGTGGTGAAGCTGCAGGAGAGGTCAGCCAACCAAATTTATCCAACATCTCATCCAGAAGTCACTAAACAGTCATCACAAGAGCTGCAGGCCTCACTTGGCTCAGTTGAAGTCAGTGTACATGAGTCCACAATAAGGCAGACACTGGGCAGAAATAGTATCCTAGGGAGAGTTGCAAGGTTCAAACCACTTCTGACCAAAGAGGACATAGAGGCTCGTCTGGCATTTGAAAAAAAAAAAAGATCTAGATGAGCCCCAAGACTTTTGGGATAACATTTTGTGGACTGATGAGTCAAAGGTGGAATTTTTTTGGAAGGCATGGGTCCTGTTATGTCTGGTATAAAGCTAATACTGACTTTCACAAAAGAAGATCATATCAACAGTGAAACATGGTGGTGATGGTGGTGTTAGTGTGATGGTTTGAGGCCGATTTACTTCTACAGGACCTGGACGACTTGTCATAATTGATGGAGCCATGAGTTTTGCTCTCTATCAGAAAATCCTCCTGGAGAATCTCTGCCCATCACTTGTGGAAATAGGTTATGCAGCCTGACAACTATCCAATGCACACAAACAAACCACATCTGAATGGCTCCAAAGTTACAAAATGAAGGTTTTAGAGAGGCCAGGTCAAAGTTCGGACTTGAATCCAGTTGAGATGCTGTGGCAAGACCTTAAAAGGGCAGTTCGAGGTCAAACACCATCTAATGTGGTCGAATTAAAGCCAACCTGCAGAGTGGGCCAAACCTCCTCCATGGTGATGTGAAAGAAGCTATCACAAATGTTTAACTGCAGTTGTTGCTGCCAATGGTGGCCCAACAAGTTGCCAGGTTCAGGGAGGACATTACTTTTTCACACAGAGGAAGTATAAATGAAATACTCATTTAAAACTGAGTTATCTTACTCTTATACTAAAATTAGTTTGATGATCAGAAACATTTAAGCGTGAGAAACAACATCTGTAGGGATACTAATATTTTTTCACAGCACTGTATAAATACAGATGCATACAGAGGTAACTGGGCAGTACACAGGGTCATAGTGAGAAAGATCAGTGGTGTGACAGAGAGAAATGGGTCAGAAAGAAGGAAGGTTGGACGCTTGAGGTACAAAGACCAACATGGACTCTGTGGTGGGAGCTGAAAGTAAGACTGACTAACAAAGTAGAAAGGACAATGCCTTCTTAATCACCCCCCATGTAATGTGCCAGCCACAAACCATAATCTTCTCTGTAGGTGTTTAGCGCCTATAGCCACAAACAAAAAGACGTTTAATCCAGTTTTGATGAAGGTGGAAGGACAGTTTTATAGGTTTCAGTTTGTTACAAATGGCTTCAAGTTGAGAACAACAGGCCATTTTATGCATTTGAGCCATCGGGCGAATTTCTCTCCTTTATTCTTTCAGCCTGGGAACTTGGCTGTGATGAAGGGAAAAACAGCACGGCGGTTATATTGTCCCCTCTCACTGTTCCTTCCAATATATTTTCATGAACTCGTAATATGTGTCTTGTTTCCAGCAAGCTGTTAGGAGACATTTAGTAGTCATTAGGCACACTGTTCAACACACCAGAGTGCATATTTCTGTTCACTTTGTGCTGGGTTATAGTTGTGCATGCATGCTCACAAGCACTTCCCCCAAAGATCATTACTCCTAGGTCCTCTGTAATAACACAACATCAACATGAGAGCGCATCACTTTTAATATAAGGTTTTAATTCACCAGCTTTACAGAGTATACTATGTTGCAAATGTATTTCAGATACTCTTAATGACAATTGCAAAATACTAATGTTTGTCACCCTCAATTTAGAAAGCTAAACTTCTAAGACCTCA
Organism: Pseudochromis fuscus; assembly: GCA_900323345.1. NCBI lineage: Eukaryota > Metazoa > Chordata > Actinopteri > Pseudochromidae > Pseudochromis > Pseudochromis fuscus. The sequence goes on along the minus strand of OOFC01050409.1, from coordinate 10,250 downwards.
TAGTTGTCAGTGTGCTTTTATTGTTAATTTGATATTGATAAAAGCTTAAATTAAGGCTGCAGACTCGGCACTTGAGTTTGCCTTCTCAAAGTCAGGCTGATGAGCCGTGAGGGCTTGTCATTGTAATGAGCGAGCCTCATTATGAACCAAATCACCCCGTTCTCTTAGGAATTCAGCATGAAGAGCACTCTTTTAGGTAATTAATCCAGTATAGTGGTTTATAAATGCTGCCACTGCTATCAGTACACACACATTCACTATACGGGGGCCTCATTTGCTCATTACCTCAGCGAAGGGTCAAAAACATGTTAAATGAGAGCAACGAAGCTTCTATAAGTAGTACCGATAGTACACCTACTGGAACGTCATATCTTTTGTTATAAATTATGTTCTGTAGGTTTTAACGAATGGGTGAAAGGGAACAAATGCAGAGACTGAAGAAAGTTTTCTTGTTGAAGAAGACACCCTTGACAAAAACAGGGATGTGGGACATCATTCATTGTTTAAAAAAAATGAAAAAACACATGTACTCCAAGACAAATGCAAAATATTTAAATGTCAAGCAGGAGAGCTGTCACTTTCCAAACATCATCCATTTTAACTTCTCCCATGTGACGCCAATTCAGGGTATCATTCAAGCTGTCTTGTTTTGTTTACTCCTCCATGCTTGCCAGTACAAATGACAAACAAGTGATGCACTGGAAAAGGAACGTGCGAGAAAATCTCAGCCCAGGGAGGGCTGTCATCCACACTCCTGATGTGAAAGTAAAGCAGGACAGAGGGGATTGTTACATGTTACAATAAAAGAAGCATTTACTCCTGACATAAATGTTTAATGTGTCAGAGCTATGGCCACTCAGACTCCACTTTAGATTTAATTATTAACCGAACAGCGCCGCTGACAGCTACGCTTCCTGTCAGATGTTGGGAAGAAAAAAGCAATGCAGAATAACTTGCAAGTCATCGGATCTGATGTTAAAATGTGTGTGTGTGTGTGTGTGTGTGTGTGTGTGTGTGTGTATGTGTGCGTAAATGGACGCACAGCAGAGTGTGTTTAGATGGGGCTGATGACTGTGCTTGATGTGGTGGCATCTCCACACCTGTGCTGCCATCTGTGCCCCTGCACCCCCTGTGACCGCCGTGCCTCCTGGCACACAACAAGTGTCGCACAGAAACCTTGATGAACACATCTCATTCTCCTGTCCTCTGGAAGGAAGAGACAATGACTTTAATTCTGTCTCTAATAGACACAAAAGAAGCTAAATGAAGTCATAAAAATATTCTGTCAATTAAAGAAACTGCGTATTCACTTTCTTTGTCAACAGATATCTGCGAAGTCAGCTGCCATACTTATATATTTGGTAAATATGTATTACAGGGAACAGCCATGTTAGCTTAGTCTGTTTGAAAGGTAAAACAAAACTCATCTATCAGCAGCTCACTATGCAACATGTTACATCTTGTTTGGTTACAGTTACACGAGAAAGAAGCATAAAAACAACAATTTGCCCTTTTACGAGTGGTTACATGGCGGACTATTTCATGGGCAGGAGCTGTTGCCAGGCAACTAGTGGCGACTCTAGAAATTTAAAGTTTTGAACTTCAGTTTTTGTAATAATTTTAAAAAGTGATGTAAAGTATTAGTGAGATTAATATTAGATGTTTGTAACCTCTGGAAAATCTATGCAAGGCAACACTGGGGCCACTTCAGTTCAACACTGGGGGGGTTCACAAGATTTAAATTTTTTTGTTTCAGGCTACAGAAAATCATTATTTTCAACAGCATGCTGCAGCTAGCTAATGAATAAATACCCATGATTGTGGTAACTCACAGTACCAAAATATTGTTGAAGACAGCCATCACAACTGAACAGTTGTTTCAGTTAACGGTGACCTGCACAAGTACAGTGTCTTGGGAGGGGGGATGGGAGAGGGATTCAGCAGCTACTAGACCTGGTATCATAGGTGTCCTCACTGCCCCCTTTGGATTCACAGTGTCTGATGTAAACAGGAATCACAGCGGTGATGCAAAATTTGCAGGGTTCAACCTGTCAGTCAATCTGCCCTCTGCTCACCACTGGAAGGCTGCCAACTACTTTTTACAGTGATCGGTGGAGGAGGGGTGGGGGTGAGCTGACCTTCAGCCTCTGGCCAGCTGCAAAAAGGACAGATATTAGGATGGGCAGCACTTCTTCAATGGCAATGACCACAGCGTTTCATAATCAGGGGGTCACTGCCCCCCCACCATCTTTAACTTTAGAGGAGATTAAAACCCAAGGTTGGTGCTTGTTCTGGGTCGTACTTTTAATATGGAGCATGTTTTACCGCAACAAGATTAGACACAAACTGTACACACACATATATTTGCACAAGTAAAATACACACTGTCTATAGTCTCGCCCACTCATATGAATATATTGGAGAAATGCAAAGATAAACGAAGATGCAGGGGAAAAGAAAGAAAGAAAGGAAGGAAGGAAGCAAGAAAGAAAGAAAGACAGGAAGAAAGACAGGAAACAAGAAAGGAAACAAGAAAGAAAGAAAGGAAGGAAGCAAGAAAGAAAGGAAACAAAAAAGGAAACAAGATAGAAAGAAAGAAAGAAAGGAAACAAGAAAGAAAGAAAGGAAGGAGGCAAGAAAGAAAGGAAACAAGAAAGGAAACAAGATAGAAAGAAAGGAAGGAAGCAAGAAAGCAAGAGAGAAAGAAAGAAAGACAGGAAACAAGAAAGGAAACAAGAAAGGAAGCAAGCAACAAAGAAAGGAAACAAGAAAGGAAGCAAGATAGAAAGAAAGAAAGAAAGAAAGACAGGAAACAAGAAAGGAAACAAGACAGAAAGAAAGACAGAAAGAAAGAAAGAAAGAAAGAAAGAAAGAAAGACAGGAAACAAGAAAGGAAACAAGACAGAAAGAAAGACAGAAAGAAAGAAAGAAAGGAAGCAAGAAAGCAAGAGAGAAAGACAGGAAACAAGAAAGGAAACAAGAAAGGAAGCAAGAAAGAAAGAAAGTAAGAAAGAAAGAAAACAAAGAGAAATAGGGAAACTATATACTGATAAAGTTCTTTTGAGGATTTGTTTTTTCTGAATGTGGTAAATCCTCCTTAGGCCCAAAGAATAATTGAAACAAACACAC
>OOFC01050408.1:0-10092 GCA_900323345.1 Pseudochromis fuscus | reverse complement strand
GCTACCTGCGATCTCAACCAATGGCACAGTAACGGCGCGGAGCAACGAGCTACCTGAGATCTCAACCAACAGCGTGGTGGCGGCACAGAGCAACGAGCTACCTGCAATCTCAACCAATGGCGTGGAGCAACGACCTACCTGCGATCTCAACCAACGGTATGGTAACGGTGCAGAGCAGCAATCTGCAGCAATGGTCCAAGGATACAATGACACGCAATCACTCTCAAAATGAAAAATATAGAAGAAGTACAGATGGATAAGAAAGAACAATTGGAGAACTTGCAGTGTGAAATGAATGTAGCAGATAATGAAACGCTACCAAGACGATCAGAACGACCAAGTATCCCCACAGAGAAAATGTTATTGTATCAACAAGATGAACAGAATAAGAGAGAGAAAAGTGTTAACCATTTATGAACATTGGAAAAGCCAGATCAGAGTATACAGAGAAGACCTGAAAAAGAGATCTGCCAGATTCACAGTTGGCAGAAATGGCTGATGATATTGAAGGACAATAGATGACATGATGAAAACCTACAGTGAACTTAGAGAGCATAATGCACCATCCCATGTCATAAGGTGCAAAATGGACTCTTGTGAATCAGTGACAAAGGTCATTATGAGAATAATTTCTGAGCACTTAGCAGCAATTGATGAGTATGATGGAGAAAAAGACAGACAGCGCCTCCATCAACTCCTAGCTTATGAACATGCTAAGTCCATATGTGGTACTGCATCACAGTCCAGTTATCACTTTGGAGCAAGCATTGCTGCTAAAATAATTGATGCAGCAGCAGAACTAGCTGCAAAGGAAGCTCAGTATAAAATCACACAAGAGGAAATCAAAGAAAAGGAAAAGATAAGTGAAATGGAAGAGAAACACCGGAGGGAATTGGATGCACAAAAATCTGAACTAGAGCGTTTACGGGCAGATAAGGAAAGGCAAGCTGCACGTGCAAAATTAGAGATTTATGACATGGATTTTAAAGTTGACATGGACAGTCAGCTAATGTTACACACCCACGTAACTTCTCCTGTTAACCAAGGATTTGCACAACCAGTTCCAGCACCATCTACAGATTCATATCAACCGCTCATGCAACAATATGCATCCATTCCTGTTGAGAATCCTGTACAACAACTACACCCTCAAGTTATCACTCCATCCCCTCCCACAGACATTTCTCTGCTGGCTAAAGCTATCCAAGACAGCATAGCTGTAAGCAGAATTCCAGTGCCAGTGCCCATCGTGTTCAGCAGAGATCCAATCACCTACATTGAATGGAAGGCATCCTTCATCTCACTGGTGGACTGCAAAGGTGCATCTCCTGCTGATAAACTGCACTTGTTAAAAAGGTATATCACTGGTCCAGCACTTATATGTCTTGAAGGCACATTTTATCGCAGTGATGAGAAGGCATACAAAGATGCGCGGAAAAGGCTTGACCAACGCTACAGTCAGCCAGCCTTTTGTGGTTCAGGGCATTCAGAGACAAGTTGTCAAAGTGGCCTAAAATCCACTCAAAAGATGCAGAAGGTTTACGGACACTTTCTGATTTTCTGATGGCCTGTCTCCAAGCAACACCACATGTAAAAGGCTTGGAGATATTAAGTGACTGTGAGGAGAACCAAAAGTTATTGCAAAAGGTTCCAGAATGGCTTGCAACACATTGAAATCGTCAGGTCACAGTTGCTCTCATGGAAGGTAAAGATTTCCCCTCTTTCAAAGATTTTGTAGAGTTTGTAGCTCTTGAGGCGGAAATTGTATGTAACCCCGTGACCTCCTCATATGCACTCCATTCATGCAGCTCATCTCTGGAAAGAAGACATGCAAAAGAGATTAAATCAAACAGATCCGCAACCCAAGTCCTTACAACACAAGCTACTGTACATGCAGAGAAAGCAAAGTCAAATGACACAAAGTTAAAGGTGCTCTGCATGTTCTGTAAAGATGAAAGACATCAGTTGTCAAAATGCCCAAGCTTCACAGAAAAGTCACTAGATGATAAACGTGCATTTGTAAAAGACAATAAACTGTGCTACGGATGCTTAAAGGTGAGTCACAATGCCAAAGACTGTCGTCATCGATACACTTGTGACACTTGCAAAGGACGGCACCCCACTTGTTTGCACAAAGAGAACCACAAGGCAAATGAAAGACCTCAGAGCCCTGCAAACACACCCACCACAGAAAATGATACAACTGCATTTGAAAGTGAAACAAGTCTGTGCAGGTGCTGTGTAGGTCTGTGACCTACAGTAAATGAACTGCCCACACCACAGTCTGTTGAGCTGGATTCGGCCATAGGAGATCCAGAAGTCAGAAAAGTGCAGACCATGCTAACTAAAGTCACAGACGCTGCAAATCTTGCTGAACGTCTAAGTAAGTTCTCATCATGGTCCAAAGCAATCAAAGCAGAAGCTCATCTTATAAGAAGAGCAAACCAAATAAAGTCAAATGCACCAGCTTCAGTGAGTGAACAAGAAAATTCTGAACATGTGATCATTCGTGATGTGCAGAATCAAACCTATGGACAAGAAATAAAACTGCTGAGCACAGGAAAACAGCTCATTACAACGAGCTGTTTAAACTGGATGTTTTTCTGAACACAGATGGTCTCCTCAAGGTGGGAGGGAGACTTCAGCATGCACCAACAAGTGATTCTTTCAAACACCCAATTGTGATCCCAAAAGAACATTATGCAGCCAAACTGATAATATCTCTCTGGCACGACAAAGTTAAACACCAAGGAAAAGGATTCACCATGAATGAAATCAGATCCAGGGCCTACTGGATTCCTGGAATGAGCTAAACTGTTGCTTCATTCATCTGTCAGTGTGTGACCTGTCGCAGACTTCGCAAAGCTCCAGAGGGTCAGAGGATGAGTGACTTGCCTCCTCAACGCTGAGAGCCCTCTCCTTCCTTCACACACTGTGGCATGGACTGTTTTGGCCCATTTGTGACAACAGAAGGAAGGAAACAACACAAGCGTGCACCACTGCCCCCAAATGTTTCCTTATCAAAGGAGGACCTATACAGCAAAAAGAGATGGTGCTGCATGCAGTTCCTTGCAGAGCAGTTCTGGAGCCGCTGGAGATCAGAATATGTTCAAAACATCATTTCAAGGCAAAAGTGGCACTCACGAAAGAGGAATCTAAAAGTAGGTGATGTGTTGGACATGGATGAACAAGCACCCAGAGGCAAATGGAGACTCACAAGAGTTTCAGAGACTGTCATGGGAAAAGACAGACTTGTGTGAAGAGTGAAGATATCACTTGGAGATAATAAACTGAATAACAAAGGTCAACGCTCTAGCAAACTGTCAGTTGTAGAGCATCCAGTTCAAAAACTAGTCTTATTGTTAGAAAGCTCTTAAGGTGACCTCTTTATATGGGTTATTTTGTTTAAGAAAATTGTTCGTTGTTGTCTTAATGTAAACCAACACTCATAATTTGGTGGGAGTGTAAATAACCCTAAGTATATTTGTGTGTTTGCTAAAAACAACTGTTATTTTATTTTGGTGCTTATTACCTTCTATTTAAGCAGCTATGGTTAACTTCCGGATTTTTTATTTGTGATACTTTTATTTTGGAGAGACTTCTTCCTGTTTTAACTTTTCAGCACAGGTTACCACAGCAACGAACAGGACAAGGAAAGGAAAAGGATCACACAGAGCAGCCCCCCTTGATGGAGTCACAAGCTCTTACAGTGTCAAAGGTGTTTTTAGGTGGTTACAGTATTTTTCGGTCTTTATGGTGTGTGAAATCCCCAGGTTTTAACTGGCTCGGCCTCCGTTACACAAGGTCCTGTTATCACGGCCTAAGCTGTGACAACTACTTAGCCGAAAGTGAGGAGATTCGCCTAGCTCCTAACTACCATAATACCAACGCTGATCCTATTGCAGCCAACACCCACCAGATGGAGTAGCCCATTCATCTGATAAGGTTGCCAGCCACGTTGTTTGAAGGTAGCTCTCCTCTTATGATCTCTTGCACTTGTTAAGTTGCTAGGTAGACGTTTAATAACTTGTGTAAGTTATAAGTTAGGATCTATTCCTTCGTTGGCTAAAGAAACCTATAGGAGCTCTTGCGGTGGTTAAACACTTTTCACCCTAAAAGCCACAGTCCTCAAGAATTGGGGAAAGATGATCAATAATCCAATGTCCAATCAAAAGAACTTTATATGCTGTTTAGTATATTTATTGCAAGTTTAAGTGTAGCGAAGCATACAGTTAAAAAATCTCCAAAACTATGATTTGAATAATCGGGTATAAGATAATCAACAAACCTTTCAGAATAATTAAAACATAATCAAAACAAAGAAATCATAAGTCCAAAATGTAGGGATGAATTGAAGAATAAATTGGTCCTTTGGTTTTTGGCTCAAGCCGAGCTAGGAAGCCCCAATAGATCCTGCGGGGCTCCTTTCTTCGCCACTAGAGTAGGGCATTATACAGTCCTCCCTAAAGATTCCGGAAAAAGAGGAAGTTTCAGTAATAATCCACAATCCAGTTCAGCAAAGGAAGTAAAAGAAAAAAGTGTTCAAAATGAGATCCTCAGTCTGTGGGCCAAAATGGTTATCTTCAACCTACTTGACAGGTCTTATAATCCAAACTGTGATCTTCAACACAAAATCCTTTTTGTTGCTCCTTCTCAGCTTGAAAGTCCAACAATGGTCCAGATGTGGCTTTAATCCAGTACCGAGTTGTAACTTGTTCAGACTCTGCCCGGGGAGAATAACGCTGTTTTCCTCAAAGTTCCCCTTTTAAAGCTGTTTATGGTTTTTATGGTGTTTACGGTGTTTACGTTTACCACCATTAGATTCAAATACATCAGTAAGTGGCAACCTTCATTCGCGGGGGGGGGGCAAGCTACACTATTGTTCAACAGTCTGGGGTCACCCTATCAAACCAGTGGTTTTCCAGTGACAACAATGTCCATGTACAGACTGAGGGATCTACCAGCTTGTTCTACAGGCTTTACTCTGACTACATATGTTTCAGAGTTGACGGGAAACACTTGTGTCTCTCCCACTGTCAGACACAGGAGAGGCTGAGATATGGTTGGGGGATGTTTTGCTGGTTCAGAGACATTTACTCAGTATAACTTGATGTTGTGGTTGCTGTTTGTGTTCAGCTGTATTTTACATATGTTTTGTAATACTTGTTTTTGGTAAAATATGTAAAATTGTTTTTTGTATGGTGACCCCAAACTTTTGAACGGTTGTGTATGTTATTCAAGTCATAACGTTGTAGACACAAGGTTACACAAGCATTAGAAAGCAAGTAAGCATGATTCTGCACACAGCATAATAATGCACATAGAATAATTATCATTTTTATCAGAACCATAATCTTCAGGTGTCTCTATTGATGGTTGGAGTTGATGTCAGGGCCACCTTTGGACACTCCAGGCAATCAGCAGTAGCTGTCCAAATGGTTCACTTCTTGTTTTACTGGAACAGAGAATCTTTTTCTTAATGCTCTCAGAATATGATTCATTTAGTCCAAACGATTTTAAGCTTATGAAGTTGTGTTCAGAAACAATTCCCAAATTTTGACCTTAGAGATCTAGGGAGATACAATTTTTATAGTAAAATAAAATTATACTGAATTATGTTTAGTGATTTTTTTCTCTGGATAATGTGAGCAGGGCAGTGGTTAGTACAGTGATTAGTACAAATCTCGGCTCTGACCTTTCTGTGAGGAGATTGCATGTTCTCCCTGTGTATGCATCCGGGTATTGCGGTTTCCTCCCACTGTCCAAAGACATGCATGTTAGGTGAACTATTAGTCTAAATTGGTCATAGATGTGAGTGTGGATGGTTATGTGTCTTTGTGTGGTAGCCCTGTGATGGACTGGCGACCTGACCCCACCTCTCACCCGTTGCCAGCTGGGATAGGCTCCAGCAGACCCCAGCTGGATAAACAAGAGAATTCAACATGAATGAAGGAATGAATAATTGAAGCAGGGCAGCCCTACTACTGGTCAGTATTGGTAATATTAAACCCCAGTTGGGATTTTGTTAGTTCAACCTTTTTAATATGAGCAGCAGGGGGTAATGTTTGGATTAGCAATAACTATAACTGTATAACAGCTGTTGACTCTCTTTCAGGGACAGACTCTCTTTAACAGTACAGCTTGGATTGTTTATCAATTATTTATTTACTGTATTTATTGTTTTCATGTTGTCCATGTGATACTGCTGGCTGTACAACAAATTGCCCCTCGGGGATAATAAAGATGTCCTTGACCTTGGCTTGTATCATCTAAATCCCACCGTTTGTGAATGTTATGGCAAATTGTGCCCTGAGAATGAAAACAACTGTAGAGAAGTAATTACCTAATGTGAATACATTGATGGCTTTTGCAAAAAAAAATCATAAACAGCTCCAGTTTCTGATTTCATTAATAGGATTCTAACTTTTCACACCTACAGCCTGTTTAGTTTATTTAAAACACAATGTTGGTATGTTTCTGTTGAATCCCAGATCTGGAAAGAGACACTGAAAAAAGGTTCCAGTGTACTTCAGAGTAGACTCTGATGTGGGTTAAATGGACCAGCCACAGGATTTTATAACAGTTACTCTGTGCAATTAGTGCATGTTACCACATTTTGATGATGTGCAGAATGCAATGCCCAACAGAATTACAAATTGCAAAAAATAATCATCTTTTGCTTCTTTACTTCCATTTATGCATTTGGAAAGGGTGTAGGTCGTGTCATTAGTACATATTAAATACTTCTGCGTACTACTTCTACTATGCTGTGCTTAACATGAAGTAGACTTAAGTTGGTCACTGTGCTTACTGATATGCAAAATGTTCTATTAAAATGATTTGCCCTGTATTCTACATTTTTTCAGAAGCTGAACAACCAGTATAATTTTGGCATTGGATCAATCACACAATGGTCAGTTCACTGAAGCATGGAGCTGTCTGAGACACACCCAGAGTGAGCATGATTATGTGACACTTCACCAGCCTTGAGCCTCAAAATATCTGTTAATGACACTCTATGAATCACATTCGCATTCAGAAGTCCTGAGAACTTTGCTAAAGATAGTCATGTGACTGCCTAATTTCCTAGAATGTACTGTTACTCTGCATTGCTGTAAAGGGTTCCAGTGATAAATCACAGATTTGTGTCTCATAACTAACTCTGCTCCGCAGACTTACATTGGGAGAGTGTAGTAGTAGGTCTGACTTCAAAATAGCCTCAGCTTTCAGAGATCATTTTTAATTGACAGTTTTCTGTCTGTCTGACACATTTTATCAGCCCCTTCTGTGTCCGCATGTGAATGCATTTCACTCCACCCTGATCTGTCCAATTTAAGGGCTACTTTGCATGCAATGTGCATTACTGCGCATGTCAATATTGTTTATTCAAGAGTAAAATGCATACTGTTTTGATATGTCAGTGTTATTGCGGCATGTTTTTGTCTTTTGCACAACAGGACTGAGGACAAAAAAAATGCCCAGAAAATACACACGTCTACACAACCAGTCTCCTCTTCCCCTTTTCCTTGTTCTTTCTTTTTCTTTCCATCTTTCTGCCTCATTCTTCACTTCCCTCTCTGTCTGTCTTTAGTTCAAAGGCTGACAAATCCTTCCCAAACCAATTAGAGTGTATGTAAGGTCCTCAGGGGGGCCCTGTGGTGACAGTACAGGGTACAGAGTGGCAAGGGGTCTGAAGAGGCAATCACAGTCTGCAGTATTCAACAATATCACAGAGCAACAACAATAGCAAGCCATAAATCAGCCCTGGAACAGTGAATAAACAGTGACTTGTTGGATATGGGGAGACAAGAATAGAGACTAGTTGAGCGAGGAGGAAACATATAATACCACGACAATACAAAACCACAAAATCAAAGGTGGGGTCCAACAACTGTACATAAGCATGCATGATCAAAAAAATCACAAAGATGGTTATAACAGACACCGACCAGGTTTAGAAATAAGTTGTCGAAGTGGCCTTTAGACTGTTCCTTTCTAAAATAAAGTACAAAATGTTGAAGATAACAATTTTTTAGGCACAACTTTAAAATGTAAAGCTATCAGACACAGCTGTTAGGCATACTTACTCATTGACAGTTTTTTTCCCCCATTTTTTTTACAGTGAAGAACAAAACTTAAGGTTAGGTTTTGCTTTATGGTCCCACAGTGGGAAATTTGTTCAACAGCAAGATACAAACAGAATACAACAACAGCAATGAATAACAAACCTCATATAGGGAAGTGGAGGTATTCAAGGTTTTTGGTGCTTTTAGGCAAAACAAAAAAGTTCAAGGTAAAAGAGGCACAGGTTCTTTGTCCTACCCCATTTGAAGGCACCATAAGTTGTCTCCTCTTTCTAAGAGTGATGAAGTAGCAGACCTATTTGTATTTAAGCTATTGTGAGGCTTTTACTGAATATCAGAAAGTAATCAACTACATTACTCGTTACTGCCAAAAGCAACAGAGTTAGTAACCGTTATTAGTGTTGACATCACTCCCAACAATGGTTATCAGCATGAAGCATAGAGGAGGTGTGACAGTCTGCAGGGACTTTACTGATGACACTCAGAGCAGTGCTGAACCAGAATGACTACCACAATATTCTGCCAGAAAAGCCCATCTACTGTGTTTAGTGGGTCTAATGTTTGTTTTTAAAAAACAATGGGCCTCATTCCTTAAGCATTCGTAAGAACAAATTTGTTCTCAAACCCCACTTGTGCAGTTCTTAAGGAGGTTCTGACATTCACCAATCTTTTGTTATCGAGGATTTATTTGTAGGTAAGAACTGATCTGTGAACAAAAAGGACCACGCTCAAGCAGATTTGAAAGGTGACATGTTCTTTAAAAAAAATAAATAAATTTTAAAAAGATATAGTTATTGTGTTTTTTCAGTTCTACAGTTGTGTGATTACATTACAAATTTCAGCACTCACATTTTTTAACAATTTTTTACAGTATTTATGTTTTTTAACTAGTAAACGCTACACGAACACTTCCACTCCCAACACCAGGATGTGTATCCTGACACACACCTGTGAGCAAAAACAGACCTAGAGCAATTACAGCTGTATCTGTGGAAGTGTTTGGTCCATTCTATCCAGGTTTTCTAGAACATGCAATCAGAACTGTCTGATACAGTCCAGATGTGGGTCAGTTCAATCTAAGGGTGGAAATGAAACCTCTGACATGTGGTCCTGGCCTGTATCCAGATGGCTCAGTGGAGTGTCTGTGTCAGTGGACAGTGGACGGCTCAGCTGAGAGCACTGTCATTAGGGTCCGAGCACCAACGGTATTGAAACGCTAGGGTTTATTAGGGCCCAAGCACCAAGGGTGTGAGGTCCCTCTTGGAATGCAAGGAATTATTAGGGGTCCAAGCCCGCGAGGGCAAGCAGCAGCGCCATTCCCAGCACCCATGGTGCAGGTAACCCTATTGTTTTCGCAAAGATTTTTATTATTCTTATTTTTTTTTCTTCCTTACGTAAAGCTCATACTGCAGCCTAGCAAATAATAGACAGTTATGTGAAAACTAGCCAGCCTGGTCTAGTTTGCCGCAAGGACCTCTGACGCAAAAATTCATGGACCTGCAAAAAAAAGAAAAAATGTGTTTAGCCTTATAATGACAAATCGAAGCCACTTACCCCCAAAGACCTTATATCAGTGTGTTCATGATCAGTCCTCTTGAATCTTTCTGGCTAAGCCACGCCCATTTCCGCCTATTGATTTTTTTCGCAAAATGGTGCCACATGGCCCGACACAAATTTTATACTCCTCAAATATGGTAAAGCCAATCTAATTGGCATGGAGAAAGTACCACCCGGCAAGGGAAAAAGTTATAAATATGAGAGTTATGTTACGATAAATGTAGTATACAGTGGTATGCAAAAGTGTAGGCCCCCCTCTGAGGCTGCATAGATCCTGCATAATAATTTACTCTGTCTTCACAGAAAACATGATGACAGTGAAATGCCAATCATCCTGTAATGAAAGCTGAGTACCGGGGTATTGTCCAGACAAAGATTTTTAGTGTAGCATTATTAAGTTGTATGAAATAAAATCAGACGTGAAAAATAAGCTGTGCAACCCTTGGGCACC
>OOFC01050407.1:15780-35281 GCA_900323345.1 Pseudochromis fuscus | reverse complement strand
AGTGGCTCTTGGACACCAAGTAGTTGACAGTCACAGTGGTAGATGAGCCGTGCATTGACATGGCTGAGCACAATGGTTTGCCAGAACAGGTAGAGGTACCACCGCCATGACCTCCATGTGGAACTTGTACCTTGCAATGTGTGCATCATGGAGGTCTACCCCGACTCACCACCACCATTTACTCATCAATGGAGTTGTAATCCTCTGGTGTGATTTCCAGGCATTGTTTGCATCCTGTTTGTGTGTTTGTTTGTCTTTTTATTTACCAAGGAAAGTGTTTCAGCTAAAGAGAAGGTGCAGTTTTGGGACTAATTGGCAAAACATGTGTCATAATACATTTTATTTTTTATTTATTGAACTTCACAGAATTTTTTGCTTTCAAATGATCCACAGAAAAATACAATAATAAAAATTAACTTATTCAACTAAATTATTTGAGCAACTCATTGCCATTTTCCTTATTGTGGCAAATACGTCACATGGTATGTTCTGCAGCATTTTTTAGGTTGAAGGCCTGATGTGTCACATATGTCACAGCGATTTTTTCAAAGTTTTTTATATATCAATTAGTGTAAGGAATGTACTCAGAACAGCTTTAAAGTGATCTTGGACATGTTTTTAAAGGATTACAATTCTTACATGGGTTGAAAATTACCTTTACTGTCAAGAAAAGAGCTTTTTAAAATTAGCTACCCCATGTGCTCATGTGACACATTTTGGAAGTGATGTCACAGGGACAACAATTCACATAGTGTCACATGACTTTGGCAGTATGTTCAGTGGATGTCAGTTTGGGACCTCATCAGTTGAATTCAAGATTAAAGCTCCATCAGAACCTGTCCAGAGTCTTTAAAGGGTGTGTGACACCAGTGTCACCGTGGGTCCTTTCGAGTTAAAGCTTTTAAAATGATAGCATCTAGGTGTCCAACACAAGTGACCTTCCAGCTCACCTCTGTTATTTTAAATACATTTGTCACTGCAGTGGCATCCTCCCACTAATCTGCTCCAGACAACTCGTATCCTTCATCATTCAGAGATACAACAGGATCCAGTTTGCATTGTTGATTTAACCTTTCACCCCACGCTGCTGTGTCTTTGACCTCCATCCTGACCTTTTTTCTTTATTGCTGTGCAAACTGCAGCTCTTCTGTATTTCTGCACTGAAATATGCTGCCTGGAGATCACACCTGACGACAAAGAGTTTGTCCTGGCTGAGGGCTCCTCTCTAACCCTCAACTGCTCTGGCTTGTCGGAGACCACCTGGGAGTTTAGGAGGGACGACGTGCCGTACTTTCAAATGGAACAAGTTCAAAACTCCTATCGAAACTTCCAAGTGGTGCAAAGCAGCGCCACATCCAGTGTGCTGACCTTACGGAGTGTGAGCTGGAAGCACACGGGCGTGTATCAGTGCAAAGACGGGCAGACGTTAGAAACCAAGGAGGTGGCTGTGTTTGTCCCAGGTGAGAGCTGCTTTGTTCACCTTTCATTTAACTTCCTGTTTTAGTGTCATATAGTTTGTTACATCAAAGATAAATTATTGTTATTGTCTCACTGTGTATTGTTATGTAGGAATATTAAAGTGCACTGTATAAAATGCAAAATATCAAAACATTCAATACAACACTGAAGTATTACTGAAAACATACAACAGAGAAGTGAAATCTCTGGAAAGATCTTTGAGGAAGACGCTTCAAATACCTGAAAAAATATTTAGTTTCCTTCTTTGCGAAACTCTGACTGTAGTTTGTGGTATTAACTTGGGGCACAGCAATCCTATAAATAATGAAATGTGTCATGCACCCGTCTCCAGACCCAGAGGTGTGGTTCATAGAGCGCTCCCATGGCATGGTGACAAAGACCAGTGAGGAAGCCACCATCCCCTGCGTTGTCACCAACCCAAACATCAGCGTCACCCTGTATGAGAAGGACACGGAGGTGCCCATCAAAGGACTGTATGTTCCTAGTGAGGGGTACAAGGCACAGCTGGAGGACAGGACCTATGTGTGTCGTGGAGAGCTGAACGGGGAGGTCAAAGAGTCTCAGGCCTTCTACGTATACAGCATTTTCGGTAGGTGTTAAAGAGCTTGCTAAGAGGAACAGCTGTTCCAAAAATGAACATGTGGTGATTATCAGTTCACCTCCACATGTGCTGAAACTCCAGAAAACCCACAAACACACACACAGAGTTGCTCCCTTTAATTCAATCAGAGCCTACACCCTAACTATTAAAGTTAATGAGTCTATCTTTTAAAGAGGTAGCAAAGAGTCTCGTAAAAATGTCCATCACATTTCTACAAATAGGCAAATTTTGTACCCTACACATTTGAATCTATAAGTCAGCCCTTTGATGGACTAACGATCTGCTCGAGGATAAGCTCCCCCTCCCCACAACCCTGTACTGATGAGTTGGTATAGGACAGGGGTCTGCAACCCTGGTCCTCGAGGACCGCTATCCTCCATGTTTTAGATGTGTCCCTCTTCCAAAACACCTGATTCAAACGATCAGGATTGTTAGCAGATTTCTGCAGAGCTTGATGATGAGCTGGTCTTTTGAATCAGGTGTGTTGGAAGAGGGACACATCTAAAACATGCAGGATTGCGGCCCTCTAGGACCAGGGTTGCAGACCCCTGGTATAGGAGATGGATAAATGAATTGAAGTATAACTCTTCTCAGTGTCATCTCTGATCACCTGACAAATCTCTGGTGTAAGACTCAATGATGAACATAGACCATCTATACAAATGGAAAAAGCAATAAAAGTGAATCCAATGTGGAAAGGCAAAAAAGTGCAATACCCCCAATGGCCACTAGATGCTGGTTCCAAAAAACAGACTCCAATGGACTTCAATTCAAAATCCTAATTTTTTTTTAATCATGAAATGCTCTGTCAGTAACTTTTTTCCACAAGTCATTCTGATGTCATGAAGTCAGCTCTTCTTATCATGGTCTGATGGTTCATCTGAAACTCATGATTAAGTAGATATTAAGTTTCAAAAAGATTAATATTTATTTGCGTGGTTAGTTGGATTGACAGGCCTGGTCTCCAATGACCAGACCAGACCTGACCTTGGGTCTCCTACACATTGAGTTCAGACCAACTTCTAGACTTTTTAATCTCATGGTACAGTTGTTTGTAACTGCAAAGCGCCCCACAACCTCTTAGCTAACAATGTAAAGAACATTTTGTACCTTTGTGCAGGCCTAAAGTTTTTGTTTTCCTTTCATTTAACTACAGGAGCCACCTACCACATACAGTTCTGACTCAGTCTCATTTAATAAAAATATTGTTTTCAGGGTTTCAGCCTAATAATTGATTATTATTTAGGCAAACTTTTGTCCATGTTGTTTTGGTAAATCACATTACCGCCTTCTTACCTCCTCTCCCCCACACTCTCTCCTCTCGTCCCAGTCCCAGAGGCCATCGACGCCTACATCAATGCTTCAAAGACGGTCCTGAAGGAGGGCGAACCGCTGAGTGTAAACTGCACGGTGCATGGAGTGGAGCTGTTGTTTTTTTCTTGGGATATCCCCAACAGTGAGGTGAGTAGGAGTGGAGCAGAACAGGCGCTTTTGTTCAGCTTTCCCTTTGTGATCACTCTCGGGCCTCATGACCGAGCCCAAATGGTATCAAGATGTAGAGACACACCTCAAAATTTATCCTCCTGTAAAACTGTGCTCACGACACATGGTGCAATATGGATTATTGTTGAGATTCTTAGTTTCATTGTTTTACACATTTTTACTCTCATTGTGCAAATGTTGTTTCGCTTCAATTGTGATGATATTAAACATGATAATAAGATGTCGTTTCCCTCTGTCTTCAAGCTTATTGAAGTTGAGCCACAGACAGAGGTCCTGTCCAGCATGCACATGCGCTCCTGCCTGATCTTCCCTGTTGCCACTGTGGCCCACAGCGGAGAGTATGTCTGCCATGTCCGTGAAAATGTCCAAGAGCACTACGCCTCTGCCAGAGTCAACATCACCGTGCTCGGTTAGACAGACCCACCCCACACACACAAAACTAAAACAAACTGATGCTGGACAGATTATTATTGTGTTTTTGCTGACAGAGGGAAGACTGCTTATTATATCAACCTTTGCACGTTAAGGAAATGATGATCACTTCTATTTATTTCTGCTCCAAGTGTGAAATAAAACTTTGACATGGCGTGGATGCCCTGAGTGAGACATTAAAAACATAAATCAGGGGGTACAGCAACTTTATATTTAGAGTGTTTGTGCTTGTGCAACTGAAACTTGAAATCTAACTTTAAACATTAGCATACAGCGAGTCGGCATCGGAGGAACTAAGTCGTATTGAACTCATCGTACAGAACTTTTCTTCCATGCTCTGTCTCTGGACCGTCACTGAAAGCTCTTTGGTTCTGTGGATGCTTACTCAATCTGCAGTGAGGTGTGGTGTGTTTATAAAAGCCTTGAATAACTCCAACCTCAATGTTCAATGGACACATGAGGCAAGGACAGTTTAGTGGTGCACACTGGACATGTCAGTGGAAAAGACACACACTGTCTGGTGTCTCGAGATGTAAACTTAAAGCAGCATAATAAATGGTTTTATATTATCAGTGGGTCACATCAAGGTCTTTTAATAAAAGAGAGTGCTTGTATTCTTACACGTGGAGAACTGTTACCTTTATTCTGTAAATCTTCTCAGATATATGCAACTTCATCGCATCGTTTAGGTCTTTGGTTAAACCTTTATTAATGTTTAGTGGCCACAAAAACAGAATGAATAGTTTTCTCTTCGGTGGAGACCAAACACAGAGCTAAACCAGAGTACATAATGACTTTACATTCATCAGGTGGTCAGACTCAGTAGCTTTCAAAAACACATACGGTACAGAAATGTTTGCCAGCAGGTGTCAGTATTGAGCCAATAGATGGATTTTGTTGTTTCAAAGAGGACAGAAAATGCTGATGGTATTTAATTTTTGGTTGTTGTTGTTGTTAGAACGAGGCTTTGTGGACCTGAAGCCTGTTCAGCTACAAAATATTTCAGCCAAACTACAAGAAAACGTGGAGCTGAGAGTGGAGATTGAGGCCTACCCTCCCCCTCGGGTTGTCTGGACCAAAGATGGCGCCGCCATCAAGGGAGACAAAACCATCACAGTCAGACAAGAGCAAGAGATAAGGTAAAAACATCCAAACAGAGACTTAATCGGGTCCTTAATTTTAAAAAGTGCATCGTATATCACTGTGTTCCTCATATGAATTGATGCATTTAAACAATTAGCCCTGGACTTGTGATAGGGTGACGGCCAGCACGGGCATCTAGCTCTCGTCTGTCATCACCAGATAAGGCCTCCGCAGAGAGAAACACAATACTCTCTAGAGAGAGAGACTTCATCAGTCATCGCACAGGAACCATAAACACAAAATACCTGTCACAACTCACAAATGTCGTTTCAGACAAATGCCAAACACAGCTTTAATTGCATGTTTTCACATTTTTGTCAACACACATTAAATATCAACCACAGGCCTGAGCCACGGATAAAAAGAAACATCTGTTAACACCACAAAGCCTCTCATTCAACAAGACAAAAAGAATCAAAGGAAAACCTACGTTTATCTGGATTCAAATAAAATACAACCAAGAATTACTTCATATAAAGACTCTACTGCTTCTAAGATAATCAGTCATCATCAGGGTATATTATGTATTAAAGACATTTTTTTAAACTTTCTAAACAGGTCTTTTTCTTTTATGAGGCACATGATCTTTAATTTAAAAATACACACTGTTCTCCAGAGACCCTTGTATCTGAAATGCACTTAATATGTTGAGAAGAGAAAACAACATTGTGGAGAATTTCCTTGCACATTGAAATGTACCTTACCAAAGTTATGTCTTCCTGCTATTCACCTTTGTATAATCATTGTCCAAATATCGCTCATACACAAAGTATTGTTGGAAATTATCAATAAATAATTATACATTTCTTAAAAAAAAATCTACATTTTTGTCAGGTATGTCACTATTCTCACCTTGGTGAGGGTGAGGACGGAGCAGAAGGGACTCTACACTGTCCTCGTTACCAACGGAGACGACACAAAACAATTGACCTTTGACCTGGAAGTCCAAGGTGAGGGGATGTTTAGAGACACTTGAAATTATCTCAGTATGTTGAATGTTTTCTGTCCATTTTTGGTTATACAGGCCTCAGTGTTTCAAAGTAATGTTTGTGGATGGACATAAATTGAGGACAGATTTTGTTTTTTGTCCAAGTCAGTAATGATTAATGGCCGCTGTACCCCCCGTGTGTAGTTCCCTCCCAGATTAAAGACCTGACCGACCACCATCTGCCTGGGAAGAGACACTTGGTGACCTGTGTAGCTGAGGGGGTCCCAGCCCCGGTCATACAGTGGTTCAGCTGTGACAGCATGCTCAAGTAAGTCACACCAGCACCCATTCATCAGGAAACACAGGGGGGCTGACAGTACACACAAATATAGTTTTATTTTCTGATTACACTCTGTCTGACGTCCTCCTGCAGATGTAGCAACCAGACGGAGGTGTGGCAGCCGCTGGTACCAGAGCCAGAGGTGCTGAGCATCCAGACCAACGTCAGCTACAGCGACACACATAAAACCAGCCGGGTGCGGAGCCAGGTGATCTTCCACAAGCCTCAGCAGGTCACAGTTCGCTGTGAGACCAGCAACCAAGCCGGACTCCCCGACAGAAGAGACATCAAACTGGTGTCCAGCAGTAGGTGTCATGAAGAATTACACGTTTAATTTTTTCATATTTCAATGTCAGTTGAGGGAATATGTTAATCAGTGTGTGTGCTTTGACGACAAGACATGTTATTACTTAATTATTTCCAACATGTTAATAAATTATGGTTTGCATCTTGTGAATTTAAGACCTGGTTAAATGTTTGAATTCTCATCTGTACTGCTGCTGATGTGTCTTATTGCTGTTGCAGCCCTGTTCTCCCAGGTGGCAGTGTTGGCTGCTGTTTTAGCCTTAGTGGTCATCATCATCATGTCCATCATCATCCTCATTGCTGTATGGAGGAAGGTGAGACCAGCTCGAACAGGTCACATGTAAATACAAAGTGGTTTTTTGTTTGTTCTGATGTGTGATTTTTTCCTGTCTTCCCAGAAACCTCGCTACGAGATCAGATGGAAAGTGATAGAGTCTGTGAGCCAGGATGGACATGAGTACATCTATGTGGACCCCATCCACCTGCCCTATGATCTGGCCTGGGAAATGCCCCGGGACCACCTGGTGCTGGGTGAGTCCTCCTCTTAATAAAACACTGTATGAGTTCTTCAAATGAACATGAGTGAATTGGATCTGCTGCCAGTTCTCCATTTAACAAGAGAACAATAAAATAAATGATATAAATGATCAGTCCATACTGATACTAAAAATATTTATTAACCACACTGAGGGTCTCAAATAAAATAGATATATTTCTGTATAAAATTGCTTTTAATTAATATGCTCATTGTTTAATTTAGTTAGTTTTTATTTCACGTGTCTATAAATGACAGAATTAGTCATCTTGTGGATTTCATTGCTCCTTTTTTCTATTATTGAGCATTTTATGATTTTATTTCATAACTGTCTGTTGAGGTCTTGTGGTCCTCTTTATGAGTCTGAACAGACTCAGTCAGTAGTGAGTTTGTTCCTCAGAAGAGAACAGACAATTTACCAACAATTTACTGTTGTCCTTGCACTCCTGTGTCTAAAACATGCAATTATCCACATCCTTTTATCTCTATTTATCCTTCTTTTTTTATTCTATTTATTTCTATTCTCCATTTTAAGTACTGTATTTTCCGGACTATAAGCTGCTACTTTTTTCTGATGCTTAACCCTGCAGCTTAAACACCGGTGTGGCTCAGTATCGGCAGCACGAAGCTCGTTAGCTTTTTACAAGCTAGCAAGCTCCGCGCCGCCGACACATTTAGCCTCGTCACATCAGACCCGGTCAGAGTGGACCACATGAAACTGTTCGAATAAATTCAATAGCGGCTCATAGACAAGTGGCCTCAATAGTCTGGAAAATACAGTTCTTAAAATGGTACTTAATGTACGTAATTTCGTTCTGTCTACTTGTATATTTGTATGACAATAAAGTTCACTCTAAGTCTAATTTAAACTGGAGGTCAGTTAGCTTATCTGGGCACAGTACACACTTGAATACTAAACTTGAACTTGTCCTAATTACTCCAATCCTTCATTTTAAACCTCTTCTTACATGTTCACACCCGATGACACACTGTTGTCACTCTCACTTAGACCTTTGCTCATTAAAAAATGTGATGAACCATCTTTATAATCTTGCTGATTTCAGATGTTAAACTCCTTGGTAAAAATGGGCTCATAGTAATATTTTAATAGAAAGACGTGTTCGAGTGTGTTTTCCATTCAGCCTGTCCCACTGAGTCCATCTTTGTCTTCCAGGTCGCACTCTTGGATCGGGAGCATTTGGCAGGGTGGTCGAGGCAACTGCATACGGTCTCACGCATTCCCAGTCCAGCACAAAGGTGGCAGTGAAAATGCTGAAATGTAAGACATACGATGTAAAGGCAACGAAATAAAAACCCATGTGCGTAATTTGTGTGAACAATATGGAGACCCCTGCATAGCTGTCAAATATTGTGACACCAGTGCCATATTCCTGCGAGCTCAGAGAGAGCAGCGACCCGCCGAGCTTTAGTTTGGTTGCCAGCCTGATTCAAGCCTCAGCCCTCAGGTCATTGAGCAGTTTGGCAGGGACGCAGTGTGTCCTGTTCTCAGTATTCTTAGTGCTGCTGTTCTCATACCTACCTCATACTGCCCTGCTTTCACACGTCTCCCTCTCTGCCCTTCATGCAGCCACAGCCCGGAGGAGTGAGACTCAGGCGCTGATGTCGGAGCTGAAAATCATGAGTCACCTGGGCCCTCACCTCAACATCGTCAACTTGCTCGGAGCTTGCACCAAACATGGTGAGCATCAGTGTTAATACTGAGCTAATACACGTGATGGTTGGGTGATTTCATTATTTCTTTGCATGTCAACAGTACCCCCAAATCTTTGAGTGACTGTTTATTCAAAGGAAGGTTTTTATCTTTACCTACAGCAACACAGTAGGTTTGTCAGTACACTTTAAAGGAAGAAAACACAACTCTGTTTCCTCTCTGACCTCCCACTGATATGCATTAAAGAGTACCATTTTTAAAAATACAAATATTTAGTGACACGTCAGATTAATCAGCTTAGAAATATTATACAAGGAGATTTTTTCTTAGTTTAGTTTCCATCTTCATTGTCCAGCACTCAGGAATCTACATGTACAGTGACTTTTGCAATTCAGTTTTCAATTATGTAAAATAAATGTTGGCACAGTTTTAAGTGACTGTATTGTGTTTGAAGTGATACTGATGGCACAAGTTGCTGTATAAATATTAGTCACTGAAATGTCTTTATTGTTTGCATTCACACTCAGGACAATTATTATCATGTTAGGCCCTGCCTCTGCAACATGAAGCTGCAATGGAGAACCATTATTCATCTTTTATTGTTAAAAATTAAAAAACAAATTGTCCAGTTATAACCAAAGGCTCATGTGTGGATCGGTGCATGGAAATGAATGTATGGAGCACAAATTATAGATTTTCCCGTGCTTTCTTTATCTGACTTAATACCAGTTGTTTGATTTGTACTGAGTAGAAAATGAAAAAATTAAAGAAAATGAAAAGTTAAATTTCATGTTGAGAGTAACAACAGATAATTGCACATAATGGTTGTGCACCACAAAAGTGAACACATCCTGGAAATACTACTGTATTAAAGCTGTATGTATTACTTCCTTGTAGTTCATCAAATGATAAATGGCTGTGCCGCGTCATGTAGATTATTACTTTGTAATTATTTTTTGCAACTTGATAGCAATGCAAAAAATATGTATTTCTATCATTAATTGTTGAATAATATGAAATAATTCACTTACATTTTATAAGTTATATCAAAATCTAAATTAAAATGTATATATTATATCATTGTTTTTTTTAAAATAGTTACAAATATTATTAACTTGAATAGTCATATTTATTTTAATGAACAACGTATGAAATTATTGATTATTAATGATTATTTCTGAAAAAGGATAATTCTTACTTTTTTTTTTGCGTATATATTTGTGCTAAGTTTACCATTAAACCCTCTTATGGTGCTTTAGGTAAATAAGAGATCTCCTTACTCCCTCTGCTTCTCCTAACAGGCCCTCTCTACCTGGTGACTGAGTACTGTCGCTATGGCGACCTGGTGGACTACCTGCACAGGAACAAGCACACGTTCCTGCAGTACTACGCTGAGAAGAACCAAGATAACGGCTGCCTCATCTCCAGGGGGAGCACCCCGCTGAGTCACAGGAAAGGGTGAGTGCACAAAGAAGTATTTTGTATATTGAACATACTGAGAGATACCCACAGACTGTTTTAGTCATAAAGTTTCACATGACGAGAAACCACAAATTTAAAAGACATAGACTTAGGTCAGTTTAGTTTGTAGGTCAGTGTACTTCCTTTTTTCACACTTAAATAATATCCCTCCAGCTATGTGTCCTTCGGAGGTGAGAGCGATGGAGGATACATGGACATGAGCAAAGACGAGCCCTCGATCTACGTGCCCATGCAGGAGCAGATGGATGCCATCAAATACGCGGACATCCAGCCCTCACCATACGAGTCTCCCTACCAGCAGGACCTCTATCAGGAACAAGG
Organism: Pseudochromis fuscus; assembly: GCA_900323345.1. NCBI lineage: Eukaryota > Metazoa > Chordata > Actinopteri > Pseudochromidae > Pseudochromis > Pseudochromis fuscus. Next base: position 24,539 of record OOFC01050407.1, on the reverse strand, counting down.
TTTGAATTAAACCGGTTTGATTCATGTCTGTACATTAACAAATGTCTGTAGGCTTGGAAGTATTGGCAATAATTCATTTTCCAGTCGGGAAAAATTAAAATAAGCATGAAGAGTTAAGTATGATGAACACAGATGAATGACAGTGTACATGTAGAGGACGATGTGAGGGCAGACCTGTGGCCATCTGCTTCTGGCTCCAATGGAAGGAAATGAAATCAACTGTATTAATGTGTGAAAAGCACAAACCTTTAATCAGTCAGCTTGAAATACTGCCATTCATGAACACATCATTGTTTTAGCTTTGTAAATCAATGAATACAGTTTGCGTTTTGATCACTGACCACAAAGAATGTACACACCAATGTTACAGCATTAAGAGCATGAGCCTCAGTTTAACCCATGCAGTCACAGGACAGCTGGAGTTTCCCCTTTACAACAAAACAATATCTTCATTCACGAGATTTTTGTTCACCCTCTCTTCTCTTCCTGTCATCTCGCTTTGTCGTCACGTTCAGGTGGCAGCAGACTGGACCTGGTGATCAGCGACTCCTCCAGCCTCACCTACGACGATCTTTTGGGTTTCAGCTACCAAGTGGCAAAGGGGATGGAGTTCCTCGCCTCCAAGAATGTAGGACATTGAAGATCATGTTTAGCTGGTGACTCCAGCTTCGAGATAGTGGGAATTTACTCTTAGTGTTGCACTGATTTTTCTTTTGATTAAGCGTAAAAACAACAATATGTGGTTTCATGCAGGATTGTGTGTGCTATGTAAAGTGTCAGCTGGTTTGTGAGGCAACCCTCACTGTGAAGCCTGGCACATGAGAGGTGTGTGATGCAATAAAAATGTACTTTTATTGCACCACAGTGCGTCCATCGTGACCTGGCTGCCAGGAATGTGTTGATCTGTGAGGGCAAGCTGGTGAAGATTTGTGACTTCGGCCTGGCCAGAGACATCATGCATGACTCCAACTACATCTCCAAAGGCAGCGTGAGTAGCAGAATCACAGACTGTAGATAAAACATGGACGTAGCCAGCTGCATGTCACCCATCGTTTTGTGGAATAATATTTTAAAGCCTCATGTTTTGGCATTTAGTTGTAGCCATCTTGATTTTCTTTTCTTTTCTTTCTTTTTTTTGGAGCCAGAAGTGAGCGTATCTAAAATAAAGGGTGAAGTTGAGGAGCAGTAAGGGGCGGGTCTAACAAAGTGGCCAATGATGTGACCAGGTCTCCCAATCAAATCAACCACTCACCTCAAACATACCTCTCTTTGAGACCTGATGTCTTCCTAATTACCGTATTTTCCGGACTATTGAGTGCACCTGTCTATAAGCCGCTATTGAATTTATTCCAACAGTTTCATGTGGTCCACTCTGACCGGGTCTGATGTGATGACGCTAAATGTATCAGCAGCACGGAGCTTGCTAGCTTGTAAAAAGCCAACGTGCTTCGTGCTGCCGATACATGAGCCACACCGGTGTTTAAGTTCAAAGCGTTGGAAAAAAGTAGCGGCTTATAATCCAGAAAACACGGTATGAAATTATTTTCAGACAGACCAATAGGACACTGATAAAACAAAGTCACTTTAGCTGATGACATCAGAATAACCTGTGAGGAAACCTTGTATTGACTGAGTATTTGTTAAGGAAAACTGGCATTTTTTAAATTAATTAGAGCCACATTTTTTGAAGTCAGCTGCTAGTGGCCATCAGTGGTAGTGCACATTGGCTTCACTTTTCAGAGTTGATCACTATGTCAGTCTTTTATACCCAATCAAAGGTTAGAATGTATTTATAGTAATAAAAACAACTATATGCATAACTAAAACCAAACCAAATGGTACTGTAGTTAATGTTTGAAATGAGATGGTGTGTGTGTGTTTTCCCCTTCAGACCTTTCTTCCTCTGAAGTGGATGGCACCAGAAAGTATTTTCCATAATCTGTACACCACCTTGAGTGATGTGTGGTCATACGGCATTCTTCTGTGGGAGATCTTCACACTGGGTAAGTCCAAATATAGACATGATCAAACACATTATTATATACTGTACATGGGATCCATCCTCTCTAATGAATTATATAGGTATTAGTTTCACTTCTGAAACTATTTGAAGTCAGAAACTTTTCTGTTGAACTATAATAATATAAATATTTCCATGTGTCTAAAATTACATTAAATGAGAATATGCAAGACGAAATTTCAAATTCATGTCAGACTGCGAGAACATTACGGTTTGTTTGAAGACTCATATGAGGTCAGAATCTTATTAGGCACAGTCAAGCTTTGAAATCCACATTTCCTGGCTCAGGGTATTGTGAAAAACACTCTTCCCACGAATTTTTGAAACTACCATGAAAACAAGGGAGGCAGTTTATAGCATATGCAGTGTAAGCGTGAGTGCTGGAAAACAAACTCACAATCCAGCCTCTGTAAGTGTTAACCAAAGATTCTCTGTGCTTCCCTGTCTCCGTCTGACATTCATTGGACTTTTTGGATCGATTTTTCTTACAGATCTGGGTCAGAACATCTGCTGCATTGCAAACAAATGCCTAGTTTGTGTGGCGTAAATATAAAATTAATTTAATATGGGAAATGTCCTGTAGGTTAAGTGTTCCTCTGTGTGCAGACTTCAGATTCTTAATTTAGTCTGTGCTAGATTTGTCGTAGATTGATTTAGAGATCTGGCCTGTGCATGACTTCTTCTTTTGAATGATTTGAAATGCTTCCTGCAGGAGGAACCCCCTACCCTGATTTGCCCATGAATGAATTATTCTACAGTGCTTTGAAGAGAGGATACAGAATGGCCAAACCCACCCATGCCTCTGATGAAGTGTGAGTCTCTCTGTCGTCTTATTACCCCTCCAATAACTCGTCATACTCGGCACAAACAAAGACGCCAATTTGGTTTTTTTTTTATCTTGTAGTTACGAAATCATGAAGAAATGCTGGGATGAAAAGTTTGAGAAGAGGCCTGAGTTCTCCTTCCTGGTCTACAGTATGGGGAACATGCTGACAGACAGCTACAAAAAGGTCAGCACTTACAGTCACAGACAGTTAATCAGCATTTCCCTCAAGCTCCCTACTTGATTTACTGTGATTTAATTTCTTTACCAAAGAGCTTCCATTTCATGCTTTTTATATTTCTGGCTCACTGAGACTAAAATGGAAATTTAGATTTTGTCTTCATCTACCCTTTATGTAACCAAGTGAATAAAAACACTCTTTTGCCAAGACGTGCAGACAGCAGCTCAGTTAGACACACACAGTGATGTACACACAAAATAAGTAAGTACATGTAAATTACAGGACATTTAAATCATACTAATGAAAATAATGCTGTAGATTTAATTTTTTAGCTACTTTCAGGTTGGTAGGTAAAACAAAAAACATACAATAACAAACATAAAATGTATATTTCATTGATTAAACATCACAGTAGTACTGTAACTAAAGGAGTCAAAGATGCTATAAGGAATTTGCAGATTAGATTTTTATAAAATTTCATTAGTAAGAACTCAAATGCAGGCCTTACTCCCTTTTCTGCTTCAGTATTTTTACACTGTGGTGTTGCTCTTATTAAGTCAAGGATCTTCTTCCCACACTAGCAGATGAAACTTTATTGTGTTTTATCACTGAATGTTCTCTTTAAAATTACAGACAGTAATAAATTATTAAATAAATCAAACCAATCAGTAATTTATACACATTAATATCTGCAGGAGCTCAGTAAGTTGCCCCTTCTTCTGTGCAGGTTGCTCAGACACATATCTGTAGAGACGTTGTTCATCTGTTTGACACTTCATCAGACTCAGATAAACAAACTTCTGTCTCCTGACAACAGAGGTACAACCAAGTTGACGACAACTTCCTGAAGAGTGACCACCCGGCAGTCGCCCGCACCAAGCCCAGGCTCTGCTCACCCTTTCCAATCGCCAACCCAGCATTCGGCTCCCCCTCTCCCATCCCCCTCTCCTCCACCCCGGAGCCTTACATCCAGAGCTCGAGGCCCGGAGACTTCAGACAGGAGGCAGACGCTCAGGAAGTCGTACCTTCATACAACGAATACATCATTCCCATCCCAGACCCCAAGCCGGAGGAGGTTTTCACTAACGTGCTGTCAGAAAGTCCTGCAAGGTACTGAGACAATGGGAAGATGCTGTGTATGTGTGACAAATGCAGGGATTGCATGAAAGATAAATATGTATTTGTTCAACAAGAGTAGGTCTGTTGTTTTTTTCTGCCTCACACACCCACTCGTCCAGATGTTGAGCTGGGACAATAGCTGCATTATGTGGACGGCATGGAGACGTGTTTTTATAGCATATATAAACACGCAGCCAGGACAAGTCTCTAGATGACTAACAAGTGTTTGACCACATACATTTTAGGTATATTCACATTAATAATTCATTCATAACTTGAACACAGGTCTTGTTTTTTTATGACCTGTCATTCACTCTGGGAACGAAGCAGTGTCCAACTGTTTAAATTTCAGCAGCGAGGCGATGCTTTTGCTTATATCTGCCTCATAAGTTGTAACATCAACATTGTGGGTTAAGTCTGAGGTTGGGCCCTCCTCATCAGAGAAAATAGAGACAAACTGTCGCTCTAAGATCCCTGGATAATTTTATGAAGGTCTCATAAATCAGGCAGAATTATCTTAGATAATAATTTCCATCATGTGGCTGTTGCACGAGAAGGTTTTTCAACAGTCTCCTTCTAAATTTCTTAAACAAAAATTGCAATTATGGTGAGAGCAGAAATAATTAAATGGATTAGTAGTTAATCAGAAAAGTTACTTATAATCAGTGATTAACTAATTGACTAATGACCTTTTTAATTATGTTTTTACAGTCAACAAGTTGCCTTTCTGCTTCTGTTTGCCTGAATGTGTGTGATTTACTGTCCATTCAGTATTTTTAGATATGTCATGGAAGTGATCATCCAAAAAAAGAAATTAATTTGTTTTGCCTGTGTTTATGGCCTTTCAAAAAAAAAGCAACCTTTTAGTTGGCATGTAGATATAATTTGTTTTTTTAGGCTGTTAAGCAAATGCTTCTTAACATTTTATAAGAGCTAACAGGTGCTGTACATCACATCAAAACTAAGTAATTTAACTGAACAAATAAACAAAGTGAGATTAATTTAGCAGTGAACTGAGTCCCAGTTATTTAGCATCATGCAAAAGCAACAAGTAGAAAAAGTACAGTCGTTACCAAATGTAAGTATTAAAGTTTCTCCAATGTGAAGGATGTGAGAGATGAAGAATCATCTTGTTGGTCCTTCATGTACTTTTATTAAGTACCATATTTTCCGGACTATTGAGCACACCTGTCTATAAGCCGCTATTGAATTTATTCGAACAGTTTCATGTGGTCCACTCTGACCGGGTCTGATGTGACGAGGCTAAATGTATCGGCGGCACGGAGCTTGCTAGCTTGTATTGGTGTGGCCGATACATGAGCCACACCAGTGTTTAAGTCGCAGGGTTCAAAGCGTCGGAAAAAAGTAGCGGCTTATAGTCCAGAAAATACGGTATTTTAATATTCAGAGATCCTTTTTATGTAAGTTGGCAAACTACCCTGAGACACATGATATACAGAGAGACTTCCAGGAGACATGTCCCAGATTACTGCAAACCATGGAGAACAGGAAATACTTATTTCTATTTGAATTTAAATTGACAAGCATTCAACTCAGAGCTGCATCTTTTCTTCCAGTGTTCCCAAAATGTGAGAGCAGTTTTATTTCAGGTTCAAATTAGGATATTTGGCTGCTAAAGGGAAAACAGCACCACTAATAGACTTTCTGCCTCTCTGTGACTTGTACGTGACTGGGTGTGTTTTGTTTTCCCGCTCGCAGCTCTCTGGCTCTGGAGGAGGAGACTGACTCTGTGTCTCAAGACACGGCCGACACTCTTCCAGAGGAGGACAGGCTGGAGGAAACCAGCGAGAGAGACGCTCTGCTGGGCTCCTCCGGGACGCCCGAGGTAGAGGACAGCTTCCTGTAGCCACATGTACAAACCCTGAGAAAACAGAGCCTCCTTCTCTGAATTCTCTCTTCTTTCTTTTAAAACGCCTGAAAAGGAAACGTGACTAAACTAAAATGTAGCAAAATTAAGACTGAGAGGGTAATCTCTGTTTTTCCACTAAGCACTCGAAAGGTTTTTGCCTTCTTAAAGTTTTTGTTAACCACAAACAGTTAAAAATAATAATGATGCCATCTTCCAGTCATTTGTGGAAGCTTGCTATAATATAAGCATGGTACTCACACTCCTAGACAATCGGTTTACAGTAAGTAGTGACTGTATTTTCCATGTTAGCAAGAGACCTGTGGAGCCTCATGTAATACGTGCTTCATTATTTACATACATCTAGGCATTTTTGGTCGTTATTGTTAAATCCACATTTTTACTGTCCACACACGGTGTACATTTTACTGTTTTGTTGGAACAATTTTTTTGTTTTAATACAATTTCCACAACAATATGAATTCAAACAAAGGGAAACAAAATATAATCCAAACCAGAACGATTGTTAACATTATGTCTACAACTACAATCACATATGGGAAGTTAGTAATTGAGTTAAATCAATGTATTTTTCTCACTGTGTTGCAAAGTGTTGTTCACAGGACCTGAAATCACCACATGCACTGTTTCTAATGTGAGATATACTTTTCTTTTAATGTCATATGCCAGAGTTTCAGTATTTTAATTTGTGAATACTTGTTTTTTTATAGATTGAATTCATAGTTCTGTGCCAGATTTGCACTTTATTTAGAAAAAATGTGGATATTCATATTAAAGAGATATAAACTTACATTATGTCAAAGATATAGGAAGACACAACTGAGGATCATTTAATTATGCAACTGTTACAGTGATTTTTCATATCCAGTTTCTGTGAAGAAAAGTGACTCTCAAGTGAAAGTAATGACAGCGTATCACTGCCTTAGCACAAGATGGCGCACATGAGTGCCTTTGTATAGACTTGTCATGCAGCTACTGTTGCTTGCAGATATGAAGGGCTACGTAGCTCAAGAGATCTAGATAGCCATATGTGTACATGTAAAAAAAAAAAGTGCTTTTAGTCTTCTTGCATTCACTTCCACAGTGTTTTGACTTTCAATACTTTGTCCACCATTTAAGACAATTTTATTTCCTGTAGTATTTGTTACTCAGTGTAAAATGCACAAGATCACTGTATCACAAGCTATGGTACCAAAGTTCTTCTTACCGTTTACAAATGTATTTTTTATATGTGTTGTTTTCTATGTTGTAAATGTGACAATAAATGTGTGTTATCATAGTATTACTGGATATCCAAATGATTTTATGAAGCTCATGTCGTCTGGTTGCCCTCCTCTCGTCGCTCGGTTATTTTTACCGTATGAACTCGCTCAAAATGACTAAACGTGAGCAGCTAAAAACAAATACTGGTGGAAATTAGTTCCTGCAGTGTGAATCCTGGGTCAGATTTCTAAGAGCCCTTTGGATGTCCTGTTTTCTACCACTTCTTTCCGCATTCTGTAAAAGGCCGACAGCCTGGTTCAGGGGTAACGCAGGTGATTAGTCTCACCTCGACCGATATACACTGCACCTAATTAGGCCCAGGAGGCAGAATCATGTCCCTACACAAACCTCTACTGTCTCAGTACAGTTGTTGCTCAAGTTGTTTCCCATTCAATGATATAAATACTCAATTCAACAAACTACTGCAAATAGATGTAGACAGGGAGATTTGATAAAGATAAAACTTCATATCAACAAACCACTTTCAATACAGACTTAAAGTTGGGTCTTGCACTGGTAAACAGATTGTCAAAAGATGACATTTGTTCAACTTAAACATGGATAAAACCAGTTACATTTTTAGCCTTGGATGAGGAGCATCACCATACCAACTAATCTCAAATCCATTGCTCTTGTCCACCCAAACTGGAAAACCACCCAACCCCATTTTAAACCCTGGAGCCCCAACACTAAATTATGTGGGACTATCTTTCCAAATTACTTTCAGTAAAGCTGTGAAACTCTGCACACCATCAGACACAGTGAGATAAGGTAAGGTCATTTATTGTCCTCGTAAGGAAATTTTGTTTGCAGTGAGTAACAACAAAACAAAACAAGAAAACACGCAAAAAAACAAAACAAGCAAACCTGACAAAAGACTATGGCCCTAAATCTAACCTCATCATATTCAGTTTATAAAATGTTTTCATTTAATTAGTGTTAAAATCCATTTGCTCAGACGGGCTGAACACAGAGATCTATAAATACAGAATTTAATAAAGGTCATTTTAGTTTTAGTTGTAAAATTACCTGTGGCAGTCTTACTCCAGGCGCAGATGGTGTATCCTGTGTCAGTGGTCCCCAACCACCGGGCCGGGACCGATACCGGTCCGTTGGCCGGTCTGCACAGAAAGAATAAAGAAATTATATAACTTCCGTTGTATTGCTTATTAGAGTCTGAGAGACATTTTATTTTGAAAGGAAAGACAGGATTCTCTTCAACTTAACTTTTGCCTATGCCTCTTGACATGTCAATACGCTTGTTTCGGTCACGTGATACAACGGATAACGTCAGATACGTTAGCCAAAAAATAAGCAAGCAAACTAGCGAAAATGAATAAAATACAAACGTCTTTGGAGAGCTTCTTTGCAAAGGGTAAGAGGACAACTTTTTATGCCGGTCGTGTTATATTATTTTCGCTGTATTTATCTGCCACATCTTGAAGGCCAGTTTGTGAAAATAATG
>OOFC01050407.1:0-15760 GCA_900323345.1 Pseudochromis fuscus | reverse complement strand
CGACCAGATTCTCTTCAACTTAACTTTTGCTAGTGCCTCTTGACACGTCAATACGCTGGTCGCAGTGATAAAACGTATCATGTATCACGTATAACGTCAGATACGCCCGCAAACTAGCGAAAATGAATAAAATACAAACGTCTTTGGAGAGCTTCTTTGCAAAGGGTAAGAGGACAACTTTTTATGCCGGTCGTGTTATATTATTTTCGCTGTATTTATCTGCCACACCTTGAAGGCCGGTCCGTGAAAATAATGCCTACATTAAACCGGTCCGTGGTGCAAAAAAGGTTGGGGACCGCTGTCCTGTGTCACCCTACAAAGAGATGGTTTAACAAAGCCCTAAATGCCTTTGACACTATTTTGAAACAAGAACATGAGAATAAGAAAAGAGAAAGTCCTGCATCATGGTAATCTGACCCAAAATACTTGAAAGCTGGACAGAAAATGATATTCAGCTAAACTAGAGATATCTGAGTTAGAATGGAAAGAAGGTTTTTAGGTCATATTTAAAAAACAAAGTACAAATTCATAAAAGTACAAACAACTCAGGTTTCTCCTTAAGATAATTTCTTGACGAGCAAAAAAACACAATTTCGTCAGACTGTGCCTTCTGAAAAACCTGTATTAATTTTATAACCTTTTTTACTCACAAAAGAGAAAAGTAGTCCCCTCTCTCTTCATGACCCTGCAGGGCTCCCAGCTACACGATTACTATCCTCTATCACATAACCACAACCTGGTGCATTCCTACACTTCTTCACAGGCTGATCTCCTCAAACTCTGCAACAGGCTTACAAAACTCTGTAACTATAAAATTATGCAAAGGCTCATTGCCCTTAGAAAATGAGAAACTTCTTAAAGTAATGGACAAACCTCTCATTTTACAATATGTACATCAGTCATGTCGCCTCCTGAGACCCGAGCTTTTGTTTGCCATGCATTTTTAATTTCTGCTTGTTTTTTGGGATTATTAGGTCCTGATAAGTCTAAAAACTAAGCATCGTCTTTGAACAGAGAGCAGTAATAGTAGTAGTAGTAATAATACATAAAATTGATGTATTGGGCTTTTGGACCACTAGAATGAAGAACAGGTGTCCATGAACAAAGATAAAAGGATTAGATACAGTGTCCACAAACGAGGACGACTGCTTTTTGTTCAGAAACGTAAAGTATACACTGTAGAAAATCTAAAATGTAATGTCCATGCAGGTGGACGCAGGGTCTCAAGAGGTTAAAATAAAAGAGCTGTGATCAAATCATCTTGTAACCTGACAAATCAGACCCAACCTCCCTTTTCTTTAAAAACACCTGGGTAATTGCAAAGCTTATACTTTCTTTTCTACAAAGACGTAAAATCCAAGGGGAGCTCTGGTCTGTCTTCAGAGCCCATCACAGCACTGGCACAGTCTAACGTCTACACCTGATCATGACTACATTTCAGTACTGGTTCTTCTTGAGCCCAAAGATCATTATATTTTGCTAGAACATGTGGTTCTAGTCTGGCTTAACCCACAGCTTTACTAAACTACACATATTATTGTTTATAATTTGTCCCCCTTTGGACATACTGAAGACCCCTTCAGTAGGGCAGCTGTGGCTCAGGTGGTAGAGCAGGTCACCTAAGGATAAAAAGATTCTGGGTCTTCCTATCCACGTGTCGAAGTTGCTCCCCCTGCATGGCAGCTTGGTAGCCATTGGTGTCTGTGTATGAATTGGTGAGTGAGGTGCCAGGTAAAGCTCTTTGGGACCTAACTTAGGTCATGAAAGCGGTATATAAATGTACTCCATTTATCGTTTACTCCATGAAAAATTAAAACAGGGAGCAGAGCCTTCAGTCAGAGCTCCTCCTGTGGAATAATCTTCCCATCTTCATCTTAGAGGAAGAAGACATTTTTTCTATCTGTAAGTCTAAAAACAATCCTACAATCCTCCTTGTTGCTTATTGTAATGGATTAAAATCTGCCACCCATAGTAAAACATATCTATACAACATGCTGGACAACCTCTCCTCCTACCTCCTCTTCTCTCTCTGCATCAAGACTGATCTCTGGATTGTGCTTAGATAATTAGAAAGTGCATCGTTTAGGCAAATCTTTCATTTGTGTATAACTATCAGATCTGATGGCTGTTATAATATCACTCCTACTCACCATAACCCAATTACATATAAGGCTTATAAGTTACCCAGCTCTGTCCACTGTCTATTTTCTTCTCCTTTTACTCTAAACTGCTACTATAATTAATAGTTTCATTTTATCCATTATCAGTGTTTTGTGTATGTGTGCATCCAGAGTCTTTTTCTTTGTTCCCAGTGCTGTATAAATAAAATGGAATTGAAGTGAATCTCTGTGACAAATTGGTACTGGCTCATTAATTTGTTGAGCGTGATGTGTTGACACACACCCACATACTTCCCTCCACCCTCCACCACTTGCTTGCTCTCTGAAAGATTTCATGTTTGCTGTGTGACTTCTGTGGCTAAGAAACTGTAAACAAGCAGAAAGGAGAAGAAGGGCAGAGGCAAACAGAAAGGGAAGAGAGGGACACTCTAGTGCCAGCTCTGGATGCTGGAAACTTCAAACTGGGGGAAGGTATTTTATCCCACTGTCAAGCTGAAGACGTCTATAGGTGAGTACATTTGAAATTGATTAGTGAGGCTTTCAAGTATTTCTGTAGCAACTTTTTTTTAACTTTGCTAAATATAATGATTAAATGCTTTCTTTGAGGAAATGCTTTGAGGAAAACATTTTGTTCTTTGATAATGATTGGAAATAGAGGTGATAGAAATAGATTATTGCTCAGCACAGAAAAGAGAAGTAAAAGACAGGATTGAGTGATAGCACAACTTCTGAGATGCTTTTTCTCATTTCTCCCTCCAACGCCACAAATCAAATAAGGAGTGTTTTGTAACACACCTAAGTATAAATCTTCAAACTGAAGGTCTGGAGTTGATCCAGGATGCAGTCCTTCCTCACACTGTTGCTGGGGATTGTGGCCTCTGCTGCTTCAGGTAAGGCCAGACAAACACTGACGGTAACAGTTACAGCTATTGTAAATGTTTTTCTGTTGGGTCTGGTTTTTGCTCAGTGATGGTTGCTGTATAACCTACAACTTGAAGTAAAAAGCACCAAAGGCTGTCAAAAATAGTAAAAGTTATTTTCATAATGATTTAAAAGATAAATATGATATATAGGGTGAAGTATGCTTAAAAGTCTTAAAAGAGTGATACTTTTAATTCAATTGAAATCCAACTGCAGTGGGATATACTCTAGCTTTATATATTTAAAAAACACATTTTCCTGCACAACTAACAACTAACCAGTTATTAATATAAAACTCTAATAATACTAGAAATGTTATGGAGATAAGTTCTCGTGTGTGAAGCTCCAATAATTTTATTGTACATTTCATGGCACACACTCGTGGTCAGAGCAGAGAGATCTGACACGCTACTGTGTCTAATGAGCACGACAGTAGCTGTGAGCATCATGAGTTGTTTGGGGGCGTCATTCTGGTCAAACTTTCCTTTTTCTGTCTCTTTTCCCCCATTTTTTTAACATCATGTTTTTTGGTATCATCCACTGTGCATAAAATTGTAATTTCATATATTTGCATTTTGACACATAGGAGCATCTGTTGCTTGGTTTCCTTATGGCCGAGTGGATTAGCTTTGCTCTCCGGTGGATTACTGTAGGAGGCATAATTGGGGTCATTTTGAGGTTGGATGAATGGTTCACTTAGATGGTCGGAGGGAAGCGAAATGTCTACACTGACAATCAGGAGGTTCAGAGTTGAAATGCTGATTTACTTGAAACCACATTTTATTCCTCGTTTCTCTGTGTGATACTGTGGTGAACAGAGAAATGCTGAACATGGAATCTCAGTTCTGCTTGCACACACTGTTCCAAAGCCCAAATGGAAACTTTTATAACCTCTACTGAAAGTGCAGAGACAAAAGTAGATAAAAAATAACTTGAGGTTAACAACTTCGTAATCATTACTCCAGTGCCAGTAATTTACACAGAAATGATCTACACTGACCTACCCAGCTCAGTTCCTACAAGCATCCAGATTCCCAGCAAAGCCCTCAAAGAGACCACTGTTCTTTGTCGCCAAAACCTTTTGCAGAAATTTTATTATTCCCTGAGGGTTCGGGTTCATCCTGCCTAAAAAAAAATTAATGTCATCAGGCATGTATGAAATTTATGAATATGTATCTTGTGTTATTTTGCTTGGTGCACAACAGGGTTCAAGTAAACGCACACTGGTAAATCATTTGGTAATATAGTTTTCCAAATTAGAGTTTTTATATCTGTACAGCACTGACATGGTCACAGTCTGAGAAGGGGAAGTGAGAAGTATAGGGAGATGTTTCCAGGCTTCAGAGTCTGTAAAACTCTAATTCAGTGTTACGATGAAATGACCCAAACAGAAACCAAGTCTTGAATCAAGGAAAAACAACATAAAGGAAGATAATACTAACTGAGAAGCAAGTAGTTATTTTTCTTTCCTTCTCAGCAGAATGGAGGCGTCCAGTGATCAAGTTCAACTCTAAGGTTTTGGGGAGTTCAGAAGTGGTGGTGAGACCCGGGACCCCTCTGGATCTGAGGTGTGAGGGCGACGGACCTGTGAACTGGCAAACCAGGCTAGCCAAACACAGACGCTTCGTGTCCAGGAGCAATGGGAGCATCCGCACCTTAAAGGTGGAGCGTCCCACTGCAGAGTTCACTGGCACATACAGGTGTTATTACACTGCTGGCCCACACCTTCGTGAACTGACCTCCTCGGTACATGTGTACGTAAAAGGTGAGTTTGGATGAATGAAACTCATACAGTTGGAAGTGCTTGGATGGATTAATGTCGGCAATTTCCTCTGTCTAAATCTCAAATTAGACCATTGTTTGCCTAAAACATTTTCCCCATCTTCTTCTTCCAGATCCAAACCGTGTATTCTGGAGCAGCAGCACGTCCCTGCGAGTGGTGAGGAAGGAGGGGGAGGACTACCTGCTGCCCTGCCTGCTGACCGACCCAAGCGCCTCAGACCTGGGCCTACGCATGGACAACGGCACCACCGTGCCACCAGGAATGAACTTCACTGTCTATAGGCACCGTGGTATTCTCATCCACAGCCTCCACCCCAGCTTTAACGCCGACTATGTCTGCACAGCCAGGGTCAACGGAGTGGAGAAGACCTCTAAAGCCTTTTCCATCAACGTCATTCAGAGTGAGACAACAAAAATCACTAACCAAAGCCTTCACAGAGTCACTTGAAGTGCAATGCACGACACTCATACATCATTTCATTTTGCTCTAGAGCTTCGTTTCCCACCATACGTCTTCCTAGAGACGGATGAATATGTGCGCATCGTTGGAGAAGAGCTCAAGATTCGCTGCACAACACACAATCCCAACTTCAACTATAACGTCACCTGGATTTACACCACCAAATCGGTCAGTACGAGCGAGATATTTTTGTGGTTCAACTGCAGCAGTGATCCTGATTTTGGCTTGTTTTGTCTTCAGAGACCAATAATAGAGGAGAAGGTTCGCTCCAGCGGAGAAAATCGCCTGGACATACAGAGCATACTCACCATCTCTAAGGTAGACATGGCAGACACAGGAAACATCTCCTGCATCGGCACTAATGAGGCAGGGGTGAACAGTTCGACCACGTACCTGCTGGTTGTGGGTAAGCCACAGAAAACATCTACACCTGCCATCACACTGTAAAGCTTGACACATTTACTGTATTAACAACTGACAACAACAAGCATGTCTCTTGATTCCTGTGAGCAGACAAGCCCTACATCAGACTGTCGCCCCAGCTGTCACCTAAACTGGCTCACCAGGGTCTTTCAGTCGAGGTGAACGAGGGAGAAGATCTGGAGCTCACTGTCCTCATCGAAGCGTACCCCCACATTATAGAGCACAGATGGCACACCCCGACAACTCCCAACACATCCACACAGGAGCACAAGCTGATACGATACAACAACAGGTACAGCGACCAGACCTGGTGACTGAATTCCAAATGAAAGTAGTATCATGTAAAATCAGCTTCTTACAGTCTCCAAAGTATAGTTAGAAAAGTCCAAATATCGGATGTACAACACAGGAAGGGGAAGCTACGCTGGATTTGAAATATGCTGTCGGTGCATTTTGGGTGAATTTGACAGGGAACATCAAGGTCATCTTATTTATTCAGGTCATGAAACCACTAGCAGGAAGAGTGGTGTTCTCTTTTTAATTTGTGGACATACCCAGCGATGATACATAGGATCCGTCTGTATTCAGACCACAGAGTTAGTCATTTCTGATTCTGGAGACATTCCTCTTTTTCTCAGTTTAAAGATCCGCTTTGGGGTTTTTTTTAGATACCATGCTACACTGCAGCAGAAGAGAATGAATGTACAGGAGCAGGGCCAGTACACCTTCTATGCTAGGAGTGACTTGACCAATGCATCCATCACATTTCAAGTCCAGATGTATCGTAAGTAACAAAATAAACACAGATCAAGCCTTTTCATGGTATTGCTAAGAGGGCTTTCTTGCAATTCATGAAAGAGTCTAAACTTCTCTCTTTTTTTCACTTGCAGAGAGACCTGTTGCTGTGGTGAGATGGGAAAATATAACCACGCTAACTTGCACCTCATTTGGTTATCCTGCTCCCAGGATCATCTGGTATCAGTGTTTTGGAATACGACCCACGTGAGTACAACCTCCCAGGAAAGATTACAACATTAAAACATTATCCTCCAAGATCAGATGTGAGAACAGGTTCAGCACTGATGTTCCTTCAGCTTCTTCTTTTCTTTACCTTTTCTCTGACTGTGTCTGTGTTGTGGCAGGTGCAATAACAACACCACAGGGCCTCAGATGGCAATCCCCCTGCAGGCTCCCACAGTGGAGGTACAGAGGGAGGAGTACGGGGCCGTGGAAGTGGAGAGCGTCCTCACGGTGGGGCCTTCCACCCGGAGGATGACGGTGGAGTGCGTGGCCTTTAACGTTGTTGGCGTCAGCAGTGACACTTTTGCCATGGAGGTTTCTGGTAAGTATCTGATGTGGTGTGATCACAGTTGGTGTATTCCTTCTTTTGCTATTGTAGATTTATAAAGATGTGGCTTGAAACACAGGTCTTAGCATCGTTAAGTAGTTCATAAAAATCTTGAATAAAGTCTTCAAAGTAACAAAAAAAAGTTTAAGCTTGTGTGCAACAAAATCCAACAATATGTATAATCATATTGATCTTTCTCTGATTGGACAGACAAGCTCTTTACTTCCACCCTGACTGGGGCAGCAGGTATCCTGGCCATCCTCCTTGTGCTGCTGGTTTTTCTCTTTTACAAATACAAGCAGGTAAGATAAACACTATAAACACCACAAAATAAGCTGTAAAACATTTAAACTTTCCAAAGAGAGTGGTGGTGATTTTCTGTTTCGATTCAGTGCCATTCTCACCTTTCAGAAACCCAGATATGAGATCCGCTGGAAGATCATTGAGGCAAGAGATGGCAACAACTACACCTTCATTGACCCCACTCAGCTGCCCTACAATGAGAAGTGGGAGTTTCCAAGAGACAAGCTCAAACTAGGTTTGAAAATTATTTTTCCAAATGGACTAAACATGCCCTTAAATCCTCACATGATGATGAATCACAGACCAGGGTGCACTCACAATGCTTTCTCTGTGTATTTCCTCTCCCAACAGGAAAGATCCTGGGTGCAGGTGCATTTGGAAAGGTTGTTGAGGCCACAGCCTATGGTCTGGGAAAGGAAGACAATGTGTTGCGTGTGGCTGTGAAAATGTTAAAAGGTTAAGATCTTCAATTTGACAGTAGGGATGATTGTTCATATGAGGAAGTCAGAGTGACCAGCAAATTAAAAAATGTTCCAGAAAACAAGTAAAACGCATCTGATTCAAAAACATGATGTCACATCCTGTATTTCACATGATTAGTTAGGTTGGTAGTTTGATGGCAGTCTGTGTTGTGTTTGTACAGCCAGCGCACATTCAGATGAGAGGGAGGCTCTGATGTCTGAACTGAAGATCCTGAGCCACCTGGGACACCACAAGAACATTGTTAATCTGCTGGGAGCCTGCACCTACGGAGGTCAGAGAGCAACTTATCATAATACGTTGTTGCAAAGGTTTGCAGACATGGTTTATGGAAAATCTACCCTGACTAGGTAATATGCACGCAACCATGTCTTCTTTGTTTAACTGAGTGTATTTCTTCATCAGGACCAGTGCTTGTGATCACTGAGTTCTGCAGCCTCGGTGACCTCCTGAATTTTCTTCGCCAGAAGGCAGAGACATTTGTGAACTTTGTCATGAATATTCCCGACATAACGGAGAACTCTAATGACTACAAGAACATCTGCAGCCAGAAACAGTTCATTCGAAGGTACATCACTAAAAATGCAACCTAAAATATGCAGTTATTGTTATTGGTCTCTATAGACGTACACTTCTGTTTCATTTAGTGACAGTGGGATCTCCAGTGCATCCTCCAGCAGTTACCTGGAGATGAGACCCAGCCAGCCTCTGAATGTGGAGTCACCTGAAGGTAAGCTCCTCTCCAATAAACATATGTGCAGTCATTATGCAGCAACATGCTGATAAACATCATTATCTCCCTGACCTTGGGACTATATAATCATCTGATTCTGGTCTAGACTCTGTGTGTGAGGAGACTGGGGACTGGCCGCTGGATATTGACGACCTGCTAAGGTTTTCCTTTCAAGTAGCTCAAGGACTTGACTTTTTGGCTGCTAAAAATGTAAGTGATTTCACCACAAGGTTCCTAATACATCAAAACCTAAAAGAGAGTGTACACGATCAAACATGTTTCTATTACAAAAATATAGCTTTTTATAGAGTACATAAACTTGGGGTGTGTGAAATCATTTGTGGGGGGGTTATGGGGTATTTCCCATCCTGTGTTTTTATATTTACTTGTCATCATTGTTTGACATTGCATTTGATCACAATCTTTCATTATTACATTAAGACAATAACTTATCTTATTATCTACTGTTGTGTTAGACCTTACAACCCGAGACAAACTTTGTGTGCGTTTGTGTGTGTGCAGTGTATTCACAGAGACGTGGCGGCGAGGAATGTCCTCTTGACCAACCGCAGAGAGGCAAAAATTTGTGACTTCGGTCTGGCACGGGACATCATGAATGACTCCAATTATGTGGTGAAGGGCAATGTAAGCACTTTTAATAGATTAGAGACAGCTATTAATTGTATGACATGAGTTATTGAGGAATGGTTTTTGATTCATCGCGTGTGCGTTTGAAGGCGCGTCTTCCCGTGAAGTGGATGGCTCCAGAGAGTATCTTCGACTGTCTCTACACCGTGCAGAGTGACGTGTGGTCCTACGGCATCCTCTTGTGGGAGATCTTCTCTTTAGGTCACAGCTCACGCACGTGCACTTTACATTTACTTACATACATGTCATGATTTGTTGCAACAATGTCAGAAATGTGCTCTTTTAGGAAAGAGCCCCTATCCGAGCATGGCTGTGGACTCCAGGTTCTATAAGATGGTGAAGCGCGGCTACCAGATGTCACAACCTCACTTTGCTCCACCTGAGATGTAAGCAATATGAAGTCTGGTTCAGTCAAACATGAGTCACTGCTGTTTTGTTTGTTCCTCACAAACTCACCAACCCTGCATTTAAGCATTTTGTTCTCTCCAGCCAATGGTGATACTCTGCCTAGTGTCAGCTGATTATCAGTTGAGTCCTACTGGAGTATCAAGTGACTATCAGCAGGATGTGTACAACTCAGTCAGTAGTAATTGTTGCTTTTCTTTCAGCTGGTGATATGATAGCGTTGAGCTCATCAGACTGCGAGCAGCAGTGGTAGTAATGCCGTAGTCACGCTTGTTAAAAGATACCAGCAGATAACAGTCTGTGACATTTAACCAGTAACATTTAAGTAAATATATGCTTTAATATCAGACTTTTCAAAATAAATAATTTTGACAGTTCAAATTCCACACGGCTGAACAAAGGTCCTTCTTTGCTTCTGCAGTCTGCTGGTCTATTTTAAATAAATGATACATGAGGTAAAGCCATGAAGAACCTCCATTATTCCTCATTGGAATATAGTTGCTCTGGGTGATCTCCTGAATCCAAACTGAAAATTTAACAAGCCACTGAAATGAGAAAATAAAGAGAGTGTTTTTCCCAGTATCTCACAGAGGCCCTAACATCTGTGTGTGCTGATTTGGCGTGGCTGTCACACCACCCGGAATAACTGTGCTGTGGAAATGGAGAGGACTGAATCTGAGTCAGGGCCTAATCATCTGTTGTTCGGCTGTGAGTCAGGCCTCAGTTCTGCCTGTTAGCCACATGATCGCAAAGCTAGGAAGCCATGTAACTTGCTATTTCACGGCAGCAAAATGAGACTGGAGGGGCAGGGGTTCTTATGAACAGGCCTCTCTTATCAAACTGCGTCACCGTCTCCATAAGCCTCTCTTTATTTGTCTGAGTTGGTTTTAAACTGTTTCTTAACATTAACACCCCAGAGTTGGAAAGGTGAAATCAGAGTGCAACACGTATGTAATTATCCTGTTTTCTGAGTCTGGTTTACTTTTGTTTCAGCTACACGATCATGAAGATGTGCTGGAATCTGGAGCCTACAGAGCGTCCAACATTTTGCAAAATCAGTCAGATGATACAAAGACTACTTGGGGATCAACCTGAGCAGGAACAGGTGGGTTATAGAGAAGCACGGTTTATTTATTCCAGTCTGGATTCGGCTAAACCACCCGAGTTACACAACATGTGGTGCTCCAGCCAAGATGTCCTCAGGAAACCTTGTTTCTTTTCATTTAATTCTCTGTAGGAGACAACAGACTTAGCCATGCTGTCACACCAATTAAATCAATTCGATTTTTTGGGTGTTGTTCCCAAATGATATGCTCTCTTTTTTTAAAATGTGGTAATATTCCTGGGATCCTCTGCCACATATTAAACATGGAATCAATAATAATTATAGGTATAGTTACATTTCAAAACATTTGGGCCTTCTCGGACCAGATCTCACCCTCTTACCGATGCCTCTCCACAGCTAATCTACCAGAATGTACAGCAGCAGGTCACGGAGGGTGAAGTGTGTGATGAGCCCAAGTGCTACGACGGCCCCTGTGACCAGTCTTGTGACCACGAGGAAGAGGAGCAGCCTCTGATGAAGGCCAACAACTACCAGTTTTGCTGAAAAGGCCCCGAGCACCCATCCATCCATCCATCAGTCAGTCAATCAATCACTCATCACCAACACGCGCCAGGAAAGTGGATTCAGCTATAGTTGTTGGCCAAAGCACCACAGCTCGTTCTAACCGAGGGAGAGTTGCAGAGAGTCGCCTCCTCAGCTATTTTTTGCCCCTTGTGCAGACAGACAAGCAGCTGCAGCAAAGCATGTGACTGGGCTCTGTGCAGACCATGACAACAAATTGCCACGTCCAACACTGATTGCAGACATGAAAGGAGGAAACATGTCGACAAACCACACAAGCATCCAAAGCTGTACCTTATTCTAGATATTATACTCCCTGTCAGACTGTTTATCCGTCCTTCTGTTACGTGTTTTATAATCTGTTTCAGTTTAATCAAAAGGAGTGTGTGCTTAATTATCTATTGTATACTGTTTATTACTGGGTTTTTTTACTGCCTCATGAGTGTGTATGTCTTGTTTTTGTGGAGATTTAAGTCGGTTTTGTCAGCAGGTTCACTTCCTTTTCACCATGTTTTTGCATGCAAGGTTTCTCAGAGGAAGCAGCCCCAACAGTCACAAACACTGGACTAAAACCAGCCGTCTTTATGTGCCTCAGGCGAGTTCGGTCTTAATCTCTGATCGTCCCAGTTGAAGGTTTAGCGCAAATGTTTTTGTGTTTTTCCTCTGATTTAAACGTGCTAAAGCGACCGTAGAGAGGGCAGAGAATGACTCTGTTGTTTTGCTGTGGTCGCAGCTGTATTTCTTGTGACAATGTAGCTGTCAGTCGGTAGCAACATGTGATTGTTCCACTTCAATCTAATTCATTTACCAATTTACAGTGTGATTCAGCAGCAGAAAATACATCTGAACCAAGCAGGGAAATATGTGAATCCATTATGGATTAGATGTTTTATGTTTGACAATGTGAAAGTGTTTTGTTTTGTTTTTTTTGTGGTACTTAATCTTCTCATTTTCTTTTAGAGTTAGATTGGTGTTAAGATGTAAGCTTCATGAACGTCTGTATGTAGCAGTCAGCCTACACTGCCAAATGAAGGTTTTAGATTTACATATAAGCTATGTGAGAGATACAGGCTGCACATTTTGTGTGACTTCAGACAAATGTGCTCACATCTGACTGAAACACAACTGAGATGTCTAATTATGTATATATCTCATAAATCAAGAATGATCTTTATTTTCGCTGAAATGTTGTAGAGTAGAAAGTCAGTATCTATGTGTTGTGCGCAAATGAGACAATCAATGCAAACGCTGCAAATCAAGTCACTGGAAAAACTGCAGATGCGTTGAATAAAGCTTCACCATTAAAACGAAGTAAAGTTTATGGACGAGTGGCCGACGCGTTTAACTTTTTCTTTGTCGTTGTTGCATCTTGTTTTGCTTATATAGAAACTGTGGCCTTCAAGTTCTTCTCTCTTCACTTCCTACATTTACTGGATTACATCCAATCTGCATTTCTTCTGGAACATTTCCCACAGTATTTGTCACTATTACACAACTCTGAAATCTTTGTAGGGAAGTATTAATCCAGCCACTGAGGCTACACAGAGTCTCAATGCTCTTTTCTCCCTTGTGTGGTTAGACCTTAGTGAAGACCCTTGAGGCTTTTACATAGTTCCAGTAATTTCACAAACGTGATGATATTTTCCTGAGGGAAAAAAAAAAAAATCACACTATTCGATAATTTTGATTCAAAAACTGTGGTTATAACAGGACGTCCAAATTTCAATTGTAAACATAAAAATAAAAATCCAAAAATATAGAAAAAGCCTATCAGAAAAAAAAACTGTGTGCTTTCGAAGGCATGAAAATAAATCTGAAATGTCATCTGACTCAGCTTTCGTGTTTTGTTTACAGACAGGATGCACTGAGGGAACAACAACCACTAATTAAACCACACAGAGGGCTCTGTATGTGGCTGTTTCTCTGCCAACAGTTTCTCTGACACGTGTGAATTTTTCATGTGTCCAGTTGTTTACACCAACCCTCAGTTAACCATGAAGCCTCCGTCTTACTACAACTGGCATAAGACTGAAAGCAATCCTGACACGAGGGGGAAAGGCCTACGTGACCCTGTGAGTGTTCCTCCGCTGGTCATTAAAATGGTTACGCAACATTTTCACAATCAAGTCCATTGAAGAGTTGTCACTGTTTACTTTTTCAGGTTCAAATATTATTATCTTATATCTTACTTCCTGTCAGACTGATGTCAAAGCTGATGTCTTTCCTTATAATCCCTTATAAATTACTACTATATCTACACAAGAAACTATATTTTATTGTCTGCTTTTTTGTGTAATGCACTTTGTAACTTTGTTTTGAAAAGGGATATAAAAAATTATTATTACCACTACATGATGTACATGGCTGCACTGACCTTTCTTGACCAGCAGGTGTCCCTAAGAAAAAACCCGAAGTCTCTGGACCCTCAATGATTCACAAAGGTTTTGTTAGTCCATCTAAACTTTTAATTGCCAAGCAAAGCAGTAACAATCTTTACTAACAACAACTACTAAAAACAAATCTCTCTGAATTCATGCAGGTAGATGAGTATCTTCAGTTGTTTCTCTGGTTCACGGGTGTTACAGCAACATAATGCAAAGGTCCATGGCCACATTATGATACAGTACAATCAACACATACAGGTTTTATCAACAACTTTCCAAAAGGCAGCACGTGGCAGTCGAGAGGTATGAGTGTAAAACAGAAATGTTTCTGGACATAAGAGGGTAATAAATACGCGGTGCCATCCATGGTTAAATATTTACATTTCGGTCTGAAGTAGCTCAGTTAATAAAATCTTGCTTACATTTTTTCAGTCAGAAGAAAGCACTGATGATTTAGGTGTAGGACTCATATCACTCTGGCATATACTTGGATTTTGTTTTTTTTAAACTCAGCATCCTATTGCTTAAAAAAAAAAAAAAGTACATTACATTCTTTTAGTCATTTGAGAATAACCTGGACATTCAGTTTACATCATTAGACAGGCACTTATTCTCATACTTGTCCTGTTAGTTAAAGATGGTTAGAAAGTGCCTTTCACTGCAACTTGCACTTGCACAGTAAAATTTCTTTATTACTTTCTTCACAGTAAATGCTACTGATCACTCTGCATTGTTTTCCATACTGACTACAATAAGATCCACTTCTGTAACCCCCTTTATTCATATTCAGCCCAGTTGTACAAAGCTGCTAACAGTGTACACGTGTGGTTGTCCTCCTAAAGTATCTGCATTAACTCTGACACTGTATCACTTCCAAAATCCTTCTGGACACAAGAGGGATTGTTCTTGTTCCTCTTTTATTCGGGGATTGTTCTTAACTGCACTCCTCTCTGTGCAGGCAGCGGTTTTACATTCAGTCCATCTTCTTTCCTGCCTTTTGTTTCATCCAGCTAACCTGAACATTTATTCTCAGGCAGGATAACTTTACATGTCTCCGTCTCTTCCTCACATGTCTGTCCCTCCATCCCGTTTCCTTCATCTTCTTCTTTCTCTGTGTTGATCTGTGCCACTCCCAGTCGGTACAGAGCATCCCTGATGACCACCTCTCCAGGCTGGCAGGCTTTCACCACTTGGTTAATCTGCTGGCTGACGATGTCTCTGCTCAGGAGGAAATCTACCAGACGGTTGTACAGGTAGTAATAGGCTGTGTTGTTGAACACCATGGGTTGTTTCTGCCCACAGCTCACTGACGGACAGTCCTCGGATTTTTCTGCAGCATTATTCTGAGATGTTTCTACGTGCTCTTTCTGTCCTGCCCCTTTGTCTTCCTCTCGCTTCTCTGTCTCCAGGTCAGCCACCAGGCTGATGTAAGGCTCCAGGTCTCTGCAGAGGACCATAGAGTGGTGCTCCGGAGCAGCAGGCTCCTGGGCTGCTCCTTGAGGATGGACCAGCCAGCAGGAAGATGATTTGGTGATTGGGTGGACCTGCTGGTTCTCTGCTACCAAAGAAAGGTCAGCGCTGTAAGGCTGGTCCTGCAGCTCAGCACATGACACAAACTGAAGGAGAAAAATGTGTTTGTGTGAGGCAGGGGAACACACAAAGAGGCCTTCGTTGTTCCAAAGACAAATGGATGTATTAAAAACAAGGAAGGAAGTATCACCAGTTAACACAAATTTAAAACCTTATGTTCCTCGATCTGACAGTACATACAGTATGTAGCATAGCTTAAAACTAAGCCAGCGTTTCAGCGTTACTAATTTTATACACACAAGCTAAAAACAAGTCTACATTTTCAATTACACTCAGAATTTAAAACATTTTTTGTCCCCTTTCAATTAACATACAATACACAATGTATGTGAACATTCATACATATACCGTATTTTCCGGACTATTGAGCGCACCTGTCTATAAGCTCCTATTGAATTTATTCGAACAGTTTCATGTGGTCCATTCTGACCAGGTCTGATGTGACGATGCTAAATGTATGGGCGGCACGGAGCTTGCTAGCTTGTAAAAGCCCAACGAGCTTCGTGCCGCCGATACATGAGCCACACCATTTAAGT
>OOFC01050406.1:71659-93398 GCA_900323345.1 Pseudochromis fuscus | reverse complement strand
GAAAAATATATACACAAGTGCTTTGACATTGGTGATACTTCATCTTCCTACTGCCCGTCTATCACAAGAGATGGATGTAGTCACCATTATGTCACCAGGTTTGTGGGCTTGCATTTTGAAGACAGAAGTTTGGCATTTGAATGTCGCCATGTTGGTTTTGTGGAGCCAGAAATGAGCATTTTTGGATATGAAGGGTGGAGTGAGGAGGCAGGTCTGAGCCTTGAACCAGAGGACATGGTCCAAAGTGGATGAGACTGGAGTTCAATGGTGAATGAGCCTCCAAAACTCCTGTGAGTCGAAGAAGAAGAAGAAGAAGAAGAAGAAGAAGAAGAAGAAGAAGAAGAAGAAGAAGTCTTTATTTTGCAAAGTACACAGTACACACAACAAAATGACATGTACACCCTACATACATATATACAAGGGTCCTGTAACATGCATGGAGAGACAGTTGGGGGATCAGTGCCTTGCTCAAAGGCCCTGGAGTTGGACCGGCACCTCTCCAGCCGTCTGTCCACACTCTGTGTTTTGTCTGGGCTCAACCCAAGCCCCTACCCACTGAGCCACAGGCTAGTCTTAAAGCTTCCTGTTTTTGAAGCCTAATATCCACTTAATGATGAGATGATGTTCAGATGGACCAGATCTCTGAGGAGAAGAGCTGATGACATCCAAATGACTTGTGGAAAAAAATTTGAATTCAAGTCAATTGGTGTTTTTTGGAGCTAGCATCTACTGGTCTTCAGGGGCATCCACCTCCTCCACCCTGCTTCAACTTCACTTTGAGACCTGGAGGGTTTCTAGTTTTATAAAGCCTGAATACATATCCATTATGAAGGAAAAAACAAGATAGATATATAAACTTATATAAAACTGCTGTTTTCTTTTTCAAGTCTGGCATTATTCTCATATTTCTATTTGAGACTTTCTCATCTATTTTCCTGCACTCAAACCTACAGAATATGTTGCTGTAGTGTGAATTAGACACAGAAAAACTCCAGATTCACTCAGCTGCTAAATATGTAATTAGCATTAATCCAGTTTGTTCAGGAATTAGAGAGTTGCTCTGTCATTTTATGTGTTTGTGGTTGGTCTGTGTAAGCAGCAGGCTCATTCTGGGAATTACTGCAGGGATCTGGGCGTGGTGGTGGGATTCAGTTTCGCTGCATGGGCACACACACACACACACACACACACACACACACACAAACACACACACACACAACATTATCCTTTTTCTTAGCAGCCTCTTCTCTCAGTTTATCTCCTTCACAACCTCCTTCCTAATGTCATACTCAGAGCGGAGTGGTTGATTGATGGATAATCCACTCTGCGTCCTGATTGGCTGACGTGCGACAAAGCAGGCACTTGACTGCTGAGTGTTCGGCTGAGTTTGCAGCGACTGAACAGCCAGTTTTAGGTGAAAGAGTAGGTGGAGAAAGAAGAGGAGGGGCCATGGGAGGAGCTTCACACTGTGCACACAGATGCCTGCACACACAGAATGTTTGTCTGTGTGTGTGTGTGTGTGTGTGTGTGTAGGAGATTGTAAATGAGTGTGTGTGTGCACATGGGGTATCACAGGAACCAAAACAGAGGAGAGTCCTGGTCAGCAGACCTGCAGTGGCAGACAGAGGAGGACAGTGATCACAGAGAGACAGAAAAGACTCAGCACGACTGAAACTTCAGACACAGGAATCTACTCAAGACAAGACATCAGTCGTGTCATCATCTGAGGGGAAGGAGGCCAAACTTTTGAATCGTCAGCAGCATTTACAGCATTCACTGTCATCATTCTTCACAATGGACAGCCCCAGGTCCATCCAAAATGAGATAACTTCTCTGAAAGGTATTTTATGTTCTGCTTTTAATTTACAGAACTTTACCGTGCATATTATGGGACTGACATGGAGTCAGCAGGCCGAACAGCACAGAACCAGAGGGACATTTTATTGTGTTATTGTGTCTCTGTAGGAAGGGAGGGGTGTCCGACAGTCATTGTCTGAAAAGCAGCGGAAGTCCAGAATATCCCTCAGCTCAGACACTTTGAACCCAGCGTTCACAAATATATGTTTAACTGAAAAGTAAAATGTAGGTGATTAAACCCAGAGAGTGTGTTTCTCTCGTCTGTATTTGACTAGTGTTTTAACTTGCAGTCCACTATTTTTGAGGCTGTTGACACAGAAAAGTGTGTCGCTGTTTTCCAGCCTGTGCAAACAGACACAGGGGTAAAGTGTGCTGGTACTCGACAGACGCTCACTTGGACCTCACATTTGCCATGCAAACCTGCTATGCAAAGGTGGAACGGCCCTCTACCTCGTACCTTATCTGAAATTAGTGGTGAAATTTTTGTCTAATGAAAGTGCAGCCTGTACTTTGGCTTATCCGTAACTCTGTATCAGCGAAACAGTGACGAGAGATGTAGCGAAGTCATTTGATTATCACAGTAACCACTGAATGGGAGGACTGATAACCAACCATGTGCAGTTTCTTCATTAGGAGGCATCAGTTTGTAATTCAGTGTTTTGTTACCTCTCATCACACCGGATGCTTCTGCGGTTACGTCTCTTCAACATGTGGCCTGTCAAGTTTTACCTTTCAGGACGAGTTATGTGCACATGCCGCCTCTAGTTTCTGTTGTCAGATGATGATGAGTGACACAACTCTACCGGGAGAACAACTGGGTTTGTAGTGTGAGCTGTAGACGAGTATTTTCCTCACTGCCCTCATAATAACAAAAATGCAGACGAAGATGGATGAAGAGATAAGACGGAGCTGCTTAGGAGCACAGACATAGTTGAATGTGTCAGTGTAACCTGGAGTATGGGCATTTTTCAAATATGTGTGTAATGCAATTATTATTTATTTATTTATTCGTAAGTTTTGAAGCCAAAACACACACAATATGATTTCAAAAGTTACAATTTTTATTAATTAGAGATAATTCTGCTTTCACTGCTTGCACATTAGACTACTTTATCACTCAGCATGTATTATGAAGTCACCTTGGTCTTGAAGGTTGTTGCTATTTTTCCCTGTTTGCTAAATTGGGAATGGGGAAATGGGAAAATAATCTCTGCTTTAATCTAAAATCTTTGTATTTTCCACACACTCCCAAATTAAATCTAAGGAAAGGTCCACAGGAGACGAAATGTGACCCGATGGTGTGGTGACACCACTCCCAGCTCTATAGGAGGTGGGGGGCGGCGGTGGCTGTGTGGATGTAGCTGTCAGGGTTGAATAATGGTGGAGGGACGAAGGTGGTCACATTGATTTTCTGTTGATGAATGAGCACCATGCTGACTGGAAAATTTGACCCCAGGAATCACTTACCCTTCTTATGTGTGTGTTTTTCAGGCATGATTTTACTGAGTTAATATTTACGATCAATGCATCACAGAAACTTCTCGTCTCAGAATAAATCTTTTTATAAGTACAGCTGTCTGACAATTGGGTTATTTCTGTAGACGGTGTGTGTGAGTCTTCACGTAGTCACACTAATAGGAAACCATTTATTGGATCTCACCACGGTGCGAGAAGTTGAACAGGGGCTTGTAGAGACGAATGTAGAGAGTGCACCTCAATGTGTGATGCTCATTCATCAGACTTTTTAATCTTTAGCACAGAGATACTTGGAACAACGATGTCACGCACAGAAAACCAGCCTGCAGTATGAGGAGAGGCGAGCGTCCAGGAAGCTGTCAGGAGGACAGGAAGTGTAATTAATGTGAGCTCTCCAGTAGTCTCTTATTCTGCTTCCCTGTGTCTCCCCATCTCATCCCTGGATCGATTTCAGTGTCGGTTGCACTTCCTGAGGGCAGATCTGCAGCCATTAGGAAAAAAAAAAAAAAGAAAAAATCTCCTGTTTTACCTCATCACACATAACCACAGACAGCCTGTGTGTGCATTAGGATGAGAGCTTTAGTATCCTGCTGTCACCTTGCAGCAGCACTGTGGCAAATACTAACAGCTTATACAGAGATTATCTGTTGTGGGGGTAATTTATTTGTTTTTGAAAATTTTTGATCTTGGGAAATAACGGTTATGAATTAAATTCCACATAATATCTATTTCTGTGACCTCACAAGTTTAAGGTGTATTTAAAGACTTAATTGAATCGCTGCACTGCTTTGTTTATCTCATAATGAGGATTTAGAGTTCTGCATTAAGTAGTTTGAGCTTCAGATAGGAGCTGGTCAGTATAAGCTGCTTGTGTTTTCCTACAAATTTCTATTTTTATGGAAGAATATTGACAGTGTTGACATTGTTAGTACTCCTCTTCTGTTCAGTAACACACCTCCAGGCCTACCATCTCCACCTCCATCACTGTTCTCAATCCCAGTAATAAAAGGCAGAGGAGGTGATTGCATAGCAACAGTGCTCCATGTGTTTAGTGTTGCTAAAGTAACCTACAGTGTAAAATGTTGCTTTAGGTATAAACTGAGCTTAACAAGCCAGTGATCCAGCTGATGGAGGTTTGCAATGCAACACCTACTGTTTGGCCAAACCTACCGACCACACACCAAGCTGATGTAATTATTTTTACAGGAATAGAAAATATGTGGTTAAAATACAGTTTGGTGAGAAACAGTTCATGGGAATGTTTGAAAATAAAGACCTCACACAACTCAGATATCCATCTCAGAAAGTCCCCCATCGTGGATGATTTCATGGAGGCTGCCAGTTTGAGCATTTCGACCAATCAGAAAAATCCCCCCATTTTTCTGATTGGTTGAAATATTCTGACATCACAGTGGGATTGTGGTCTCATTATACTTTGTTGTCACCACAGCAGAATCTGCACACTTTACCGCTTTAGCACTGAAGAGCAAAACTGATGGAGATTAACCCTCGAGCCCATGTGATGTCATCATCATGGCTGCCCAGTAGTGGTATTAGGACTGCCATAGAAAAACTAACTCACAACCTATTCATAAATTCTCAAATATGCCTGAAATGTTTCAATATTACAACCTGTCAACTTATGCATGTGTTAATATTATTTATATTCTATTTTCAATTGCTTTAAGGATAATTGTTAGGCTCTATTGCCTCTGCTGAAGAAGTTATCTTTTTACCTGTTCGAGGAAAATTTCATTCAAAACTTGGTCACATTTTAATGGTTTTTGTCGGAAAATCTACACACACATGCAGGATGATCATGTCTGTAATCGAAGACAAATTAGTGCAGATCAAACATGGATTATGGCTTGGTGGAGGTTTGTGCTCGGTGAGTTTATATAGTTATTTTTATAGTTGCTTCATAGTTTATACATATATGTACAAAAATAATACACAGTACTTTGACAAACACATTCCTAATGACTGAGACATTAAAATAAATAGCTGCGTTGCTCAGTGTGAGACAGCACAGTCAAATTAAATAAATGTAAAAGAGGCAAATCAAAATGAAAGAAAAACTCTTTCACTGTCTATTAGTCATTTGAGAATGAGAAACAAGTTGAGGTCATTACGTGCTGCACCCCCACCCTCCCCCGTTGTCTGAAGGAAATTACTTTTATTGTGCAGGAAATGCTGTCGGGATTGTTGAGGTGTTTGTGTTTCATTCCAGTGTGTTCGGGGAAAAGAGGAAATTGAGACCGTTTTTTTTATTTTATTTCTACTTTTATTTACCAGCTTGTTAAAACACAGTCGCTTAAATTTATGACACTATGAAATGTATATTTGCTCTGGTGTTGTCCTGAATGACTAAAAATAATGTTGGTCATCGTTAAATATAATCTTTACAGTGTGTGACTGACCCTACGTTCAGGCTCACATGCGTCACACTCTCCAATCAGAGTCAGAGGGGATTCCCTGACCTGTTTGTGTGTATTCTGGGAATTACTACTACACCATGACCCCTGTTTTCATTTCCTTCTTGTCATGGCCAAAGTATTTTTGCCACTGACCCGTTCGTTGGACTTCATCTTCATTTCCCACTGGCAGAGGACGACTACGTGGATGCAGCTTCCCTCGGTCACACTTTGCTGTACCTCTGTTTCCTGAGCAGAGGATCCAGTGGCAAAGGTGAAATTCTGCCTTGTTAGTCACGTCTGATGTGAGGGGAGGTAAACAGAGATGCAGTGAAAGTCTAACAGATAATTGGCAAACGCTCCTGCACTGGGGGAGGTTTTCACACACTTCCTGTGGTTGTTTACCTCAAACCTGTGAGAGGTGACTGTCTTTGTCCCTTTGGATTTGTCACACCGTCCTGACATTTGTACTGATCTGTCTTTGGATTTTCTGCCCCGCTTTACACCACACACATGAAAGATGTGTAAGATTTTGTCGGGAACGCTTCGCACAAGGTGTCATCAGTGGCGTTTTGGGATATTATTTTCCCCGTAATCACACGTTGTAGCGTTTACAAGTCTCGGCGAACGCTCTTTGAAGTGTCTCTTTGCGCTTCATGTGAAGGACGAGTCGTGCCAGAAACAAACTGACTGGTCGCGTTATCACGAGCGTGCTGATTACAGAGAACACTGTTTGCATTCAGGATAGTTTCAGGCCTGTGTTTGCTGCCAGACATGAGGAGGCGCCACAGCATGGGATAATGATGAATGCATTCTCATTTGACAAGAGAGTGTGAGGTAGTACATCTTCTGTATCTTGCAATGCTGCACTTTTTAGTGGCCTGAGAAGTCTGTGCATGTATGTGTGAGGGAGGTTGCTGTGCACAAGGATACTTCTGTAACCAGGAGTTTGTATTCATGTTTGTTGTGTGAATCATGGCCTTAGTCATCACTTCGTCGTCCCTGGATCAGGTTCTTCTTCAAAAAGAGGAAGGGGGTGTGGTTAGTTTGATCAGCAGGTCTGGTCTCCAATGACACCAGCTCTGAACTCATTCACATTTGACAGTGTCTCAGGTTCAAGGGTCAGACCCACCTCCTCACCCCACCATTCGTATCCAAATATGGTCACTTCTGGCTGCAAACTACCAACATGGCGACATTCAAATGTCCACAAACCAACGGATGACATCACATTAGCATCATCCACTCTCTATATCGACTCTATAATAATAAAATAAACAATAATGGTTGGATTTATACAACACTTTACAGAGACCATTATTCATTCATACCCAGTCATACCAGTGGTAGTAAACTATGATAGCCACAGCTGCCCTGGTGCAGACTGGCGGAGGCGTGGCTACCAGTCCCCTCCGACCATTCACTCAACATTCATACGAGGCAAAGGTGGTAAAGTTTTTTGCCTAAGGACACACCGACAGCAACTGGGAGGAGCAGGAATCGAACCACTGACCCTTCGGTTGGTAGATGGCTGCTCTACCACTGATCCACTGCCGTCCAAGGACTCAAGCGATGGCTGTAGCAACCTCCAGGGGCAGTAATGATCCAAGTGTGATCTATGACGTTATTAACCACCCCACAAGATAAAACCTTCTCTTCCCCCCCAGCCAGTCAGAAATGAAACTTTTGATGAGAACCAAAACGTCTTCATGAATCTTTAACAAAGTCCAGTTGAAAACTCATGTGGATAACCCTGAGCTGGATGAATCTTAACAGACACGATGCAGAGGAAACGGTTAATTATAAAAACCTGAGCGACTTCAGAGCAGCAGAAATAACGAGGCCTGTGAGATGCTAGTGGTGGGTATCTATGGACAGAAGTTTAACAAAGGTCAAGCCATGAATAGGATAAAGTAAGTCACAGTAAACACAGCAGCATGTCAGACAGGAGTGGCTGTAATGTTCTGGCTCATCAGTGTGTGTTGGCAGCACAGTGTCATCATGGTTCATAAAGAATCCACCAAATCTCAACTGGTGACACAGGACTGCAGCGTAGACCAATGTAGACTGGTGCAGATGCTGTAGAAATTACTATACTATACTACTAAACTAAACATTAACTGTGTGTTTCCAAGTCTGCTGCAAGTATCAGCCCCTTTAGCTCCTCTTTGAATGACATTTCCCAGCTTCTGAAATTAGCTACTTTAGCTTTGTGCTGCTGTATTGGATCAATGTCTCTTCATGTTGCTGATAAAACAAAGACCACAAAGGCGGGAAGGAAAAGTTGCAAGAGGCTTTTGAAGTTTCAGGAAGTTGTAGCTGCTTTAAAGGAGACTGTTATGATACGATATGACAGAAAACATGTTTCTTTTTTTTTTCACTGTTGTGCTGCTGTGTAGCCATACCGCTTTGTGCTTTAGTGGGTATGTTCAGTATTACAGTAGCCTGGATAAAATCCATGTAATCCGTCTTGGCTGCGGTTCTAAAGTCAGGCACGGTGCTGCTTTGGCCACAAAAATTTAGTCTTTGATCGGACATAGCTCGCTGCCAAAAAAGGGCAACAAAGTGTTTAAGAAAAGCTGCATGTCAGAGGAAAGGAATGAGGCGAAGGTTAATTGAAGCTTTTACGAGAATAAGATAAAAATTTGGGAGTACGGTTCTCACAGTTTGGCAGAGAAATATTGCTTTTGGACTGTGAACTTGGAGGAATGATCAGCGGCAGCAGCAGCAGCCTCTTGAACTTGAAGTGTGAAGATAAGTTCAATTACACAGCTCAGACATTTTTCTTTCTCCAATGTTTCCATGCAGGAGAAAATCAAGCCAGGGTTTAATTTTCCTGTTGCCGACCGGTAGCAGAGGCTGAGGACTAGGCAGCAGTTAGATCAGACAGTCAGTGACTCAGTCTCTGTTCTGGGTGTATTTGTTTGAATATTTTGTCTAAAAAGATCCGTGATGAATGGATCTTCAATGGATTCTTCAATGTCAGAGGCCACAGACAAATGACCTCATGCTAACTGGCACCTCGAATTCCTTGATGAACGTCCTTGTGAGTCTTGATAACAAACCTCTACAAGCAAGGAAACTTTGTCAATGTTAAATATTCTCAAGGAAAGATCAATCCTAATGTCTGTCATGCATAGACACCATAGTTTCCATATTTCACCTCCCAGGCACAATAATAAATATATATTAGTGCAATACCCCTGATGACCACTAGATGCTGGCTCCACAAAGCTCTGGTCCAATTGATTTCCATTCAAAGATCATCATTTTTATTCATAAAAATACATTTTTCCACAAGTCATTCTGATGTCATTAGTGATCTGGTGGTGCATCTGAGAAATGGAGGTGGTTAGTTTGATTGACAGATCCCTCAACTCAAGTTTCATACACATTGAGTAGTGTCTTCAGGTTCAAGGGTCAGACCTGCCTCCTTACTCCTCCCTTCATGTCCAAATATGGCCACTTCTGGCTCCAAACAATCTACGTTTGGGCAACTGTGGGTCAGGTGGTTGAGCGGGTTGCCTATGAATTGCAAGATTGTGGGTTCGAAGTGTCCTTGGGCAAGACACTGAACCCTAAGTTGCTCCCAATGGTGGCTAGCGCCTTGCATGGCAGCTCGGTAGCCATTGGCGTGTGCGTGAATGGGTGAATGAGTTGTCTTGTAAAGTGCTTTGGAACCTAGCTAAGCTCAATAAAGCGCTATATAAATTACTATTTTACATGATGACGTTCAAATACCAAACTCCTGGCTTCAAAATGCGAGTACACAAACCAACAGGTGACATCACGTTAGCTTCATCTCTCTCTTACAGACAGTCTGTGGGTTAGATAACAGACCAGTGGATGTGCTGTGGGCAGGAGACACTTTCTTGTGATTTGAAACAGAGAAACAAAAAGATTACATCGTTATAGTGAAAGAAAATATTAGTAAGAAATTAGTTATCACTATGGAGACAACTTTGAAAACAGCTACATAAATGTAATAAAATGAGATTTCCCTTTAAAGGCACAATAGCCTCTTTGTCATTTAAATGAGCCAGAAGTAAACAGAGCATGCAGATTTTTGCAGCACACAATAAAGTGGAGTTTGTCTCTTTATTTGTGAAGTCATGCATTTGCCTTCCTGTGAAACAGGAATGGTTACTTGTGGCAAATCTTGTGGGTGCACAGTAAGTGTCACAATAAATCACGCTCAGATTCAGCTGGGTTCATCAGCCGTTGTAAATCTGTCCACATCTCTACACCCTCCAAACATTAAGAACAAGCCACAGAAATGTAGACAGACACAGAGGCTTATTGTAATGGGAGGACTCAGCGGTTTGACCTTAGATGTTTATGATGTCCCAATTAGAGACACTAAATTGTGCTTGACACGGGAGGAGAGTCTGATGATGATGATGGTCACAGTGTGGAGGTGTTGGCTTGTGTGTGGTCTGCACTGTGTGGTTTTAAAGGAAGGACAGGACAATGGATGGTGTGACTTGTTATTGTTGACCTGTGGAGTAACCCTCCCATCCTTTCCTCCTATTTTTCCTTGTATTCCACCACATGGGATTTATCAAATTCCTCGACTGTTTATTGTGCGTCAGGCTCTGTGTAGTGTGTTACAGCTGTCGGACAACAGCGATGAGTCACAATCAGTGTTTCCATGCAGAAGGTATTCTCATATATTATGTGTAATTTGTGTTGTAATGTATAAGGTGTTGGGTTTATTTTACCCAGAACTTGGTAAATATTGGACTAAGTAGATGCTGATTAATTTAACGTAATTTAACTTTTTACTCAACACTTTCCAACATTTTGTTTTTACCAAACAATTTGCATAATTTTCTTGTTTTTACTCAACAATTTGATATTTGTACCCAGTATTTTCTTGTTTTTAGTCAACATTTTCCAACATTTTGATGTTTTCACTCAACACTTTTCAACAATTTGTTATTTTTACTCAGGATTTTGTTGTTTTTACCTAACATTTTCCATCATTTTCTTGTTTTTACTCAGGATTTTGTTGTTTTTACTCAACATTTTCAATAATTTTCTTGTTTTTAACTCAAAACTATTATTTTTACTCAGGATTTTGTTGTTTTTATGTCCATTTTCCATCATTTTCTTGTTTTTACTCAACAGTTTATTTTTTACCATTTTTTTGTTGTTTATAGTCAACATTTTCCAACCTTTTTGATGTTTTCACTCAACATTTCTCAACATTTTGCTGTTTTTATCCAACATTTTCATTTCTTTTCTTGCATTTAACTGAACACTTTATTATTTTTACCCAGTATTTTCTTGATTTTATGCCCATTTTGCTGGGTTAAATGAATGAATTGATTGATTAATATCTACTCAGTTCTTCCCCATTTACCCAGCATGTTTTAAGGTGCATCCCATTTGTCAGTGGCGGGCTTTGGCTCTGGTTTCACAGCCCTCTCCTCCTCCACACCTTATGGCCATTTGCACACAATTCAGGACATTCCTGTGACATCGTTATCCCTGCTGAGGAAATGCATCATGGGTTTCCCCTTTCTGTTGTTGAGTTATTTTGAGGTGGCGGTGAGGCCCAGGGGAAAGACCTTATGGTGCAGTCGGGCTGATCCACAGCTGTGATTTCACTTAGTGTCTCCCTCCACCCGATTGAAGCCACAGGGGAATAAAACTGTCCTCCCTTCATTATTCACTTCCTCATATTAAGAAGGTAAAAGGCTCAAGAGGTGGAAAAACTGTGCGTGAGTGAACTCAGGTGAAGTGGGCGATGTGGATAGTTGTTTTTATTCCAGCTGAGGAGGTTTGATGCTGTGTGTGGGTTTGATTT
This sequence comes from Pseudochromis fuscus, assembly GCA_900323345.1. NCBI lineage: Eukaryota > Metazoa > Chordata > Actinopteri > Pseudochromidae > Pseudochromis > Pseudochromis fuscus. Next base: position 81,839 of record OOFC01050406.1, on the reverse strand, counting down.
GTATTATAAAATGAATTGTTTTTTGTGGCCACTAGGGGGCAGCACAGCAAACTGTCAACACAACAGTGAAATGTTATCACCTGCCAAATGTGACAACAAACAAATGTCTATCAAGAAATCCAGCAAACAGAGTAATAATCACTCTCATTGGTTAAGTATTTCAGGCCAAACGATGGAGAGAAAGTGTCGGAAAAAGTTCATCAACGAGTTGCTAACGTAACTCAAGTGACGGCAATTTGAGGCGTTGTTCATGTAATAATCATCATTACTTCACCTTAAATATACAATCCTAGCATCATGACGATTACTAACGGGTCTAATCTCTGTGACTGAATTAATCTTCTAACTTTCTGTGAATTTCTGAAAAAAACTTGTAATACTGAAATCCGATTTCTGTCGTCAGATATGAAAAAACCTTCACTTTTCCTCAGGAGAACAGTATTACCAGTTCACAGGGAAAAACATCCATTTGCAAATGTTGAAAAATAAATTCTTCTTGTTTTCTAGGATTATGTTGCAGTAATTCTCAAGATAGTGCAGTCATCATTATTAGCTGTGTGCATCAGACATTAGTGTACTGACAGATACAATACAGATAGAAACTAAAATTTAAAATTGAGCTAATTTATGCCTGGTCCTGGGAGACATCTTTTAATAATTGACCAGAGAGACTTTGAATACAACAGTGCAAAATGCAGCACTATATTCTGACAAATAACACATTAGCACTGCTCTTCACAATGTTTGTGTGAACTGCTAATACAGGAGGTGTTTATCAGAGGCAATTAAATCTGATTAGAAGGCTTCTTCTTCTTCTTTGGTCTAAAGTTACATATTTAATTAACTGCCTCTTACATCGCTGCTATTTGATTATAAGCCAGTGATCTCCAGATGTCCAAACAGTGCAGCTTTTAATATCTTTTTACAAACAAAAACCCATTTTAGCCACTTAACCCTGGAGCGTTATCTGATTCATTTACATTAATCTCCTCTGGGGCTGGTAATATATCTTGTGCTCGGGTTAATGTGTGTGAGGCTGTGCTGCAATTTAAGAATAAGTGTTAATCATTAACCCTCTGCTCAGTCACCACACACCCTGCAGTGTACTGTAACTACAGCTGGTATTTACCCTGCGTGCACCATGTTTCATCCACTTTCAGCATATTCACATTCACAGATTTCCTCCTGATGAAGTTCAGTAGACCCAGTTAAATGGCCCAGTTGCATCCTTATGCTATATATAATTTCTGACACCTCACTGAGACACACTCACTCTCTTTACAGCAGATCCCACAATACACCCAGTGCCCTTTGCTTTGACTGGTCCTGACAGTGGGACTACAGTGTGTGTGGCACTGGTCCAGTACATTTAAATGCTGCAGCCCACCCCCTCCCCCCCTCTGTGGTGTGTTGGAGTCTCTTTCATTAGAAAAGACTGGTGTTTTTGTCTGATTCTCACCCAGTATTTTTGTCTCCTCATGTCCGCAGCCCTTTGACACGATCATGATACATGAGAGGATGAAACAGTCTTTTATCCACAGCACAGAGCTGCATGAAAACTCTACATTTGACCCTCGTGAATGCTGTAATGTGACAGTAATTAAACATTTAATCTGTCGATCTACCTCCGCGGAGCACTTGATTTGATTTTCAGTCGTGTTCTTTGTCGCCTTTCAACTCTGGTTCGCCTTTTGTTGCTGCTCTGAAATTTCAGCTCTTTCTCAAACACTTCACACACAAGCGGAGGTGTTATTACGGAGGGCGGCGTTGACCTGTGAAGGAGGAGGAGGAGGAGGAGGAGGAGGTGGGGGGAGACTCCCTTTCTGTTGATCTCCACAGCGTGACGTGTTTGACAGTGAGAGCGACCAAAGAACTTAAGAGAGAAAGTCAAAGATCCGGGCTGAGATCAAAAAGAAGAGGGAGAGGGCGGGTTAGCTGTCGCCGAGCGTCGCTGTCGTAACTCTTGCGGTTTCAAAGTTCTTGTGGATTGTAAATCTCCAGCATGGAGTCCTTCTACTCGAGCAAAGGTAAGACACTGAAATGAACGAGAATGCAGCTGAATGGGGAGAAAGGAGGCAGGTAACAAAGCCCAGAGGTAAAGTGATACAGGTGGGGAGCAGTCGGAGGGGGAATATCTGCACATGTGTACACAGCAGCACATATATAACAGGTGTCTGAGCCAGTGTGCAGCCGCCGGTTACATCATGCAGGAATTTAGTTGGATCAACTTAACTTTTCTCATTGACTCAACATAAATACATGCTTTGTTAATTTCAACTTAATTAAAACTACTTCTTTTTAACTCCTAGTTCAGAACCTCTATGATATCTGCCTGTGATGACTTGAATGAACTCATTACGTTTATAAAGTAATGTCATCAGCATATTGGCAGATAATAGCTTTCCTAGCAGAGTTTTATGGTTTGAAAAACATGTTCTTTAAATGTTTCAAGAAAAATCGCAAGTGGTTTTACAGTGTTATAAACATCTTGTTGTTTTATTGTAAGGCTTTTACTTTGACTTCTCAATGTACAGCAGGATACCTTTAGTCCATCAGAGCATTATCTGAGTTCTGTTTGTCCCTGGATCAGTGCCATCCATATGTTGTAGTCTGTTTTCTTGTCTGTGCTTGCAGGGGACACAGGACAACATGCTTTAAAGCTGGTAATGACCATAGAGGAGATTTTTATTGTCCTCATGCCAGTCCTCAAAACAACATGTTATTTTACCTGTAATTTGCAGGGATGTGTTTTCACCTGTGTTTGTTGGTTTGTTTGTCTGTTCTTATGGAAAACCAGGTCTCAGATGATGGGATCCTGACAGGACCAAAACTCAGGAAATCCCCATCTCTTATAATGCAGGATGTTTTAACAGGATAGTCTTGCTGTTTCACCCCTGTGTTCAGTCTGTAGTATCAGTACAGCTTGGTGATGCTGTGGTGTGTGTTTGTACCCTCTGAGTGCTTTCTAGTTTTTGACATTTTACCAGGACTAATCTTTGATGAAGAAAACAAAAATCTACTCGTTGTTCATTACTGTCCTGAACTCATTTTCAATTTGCATGATGGACATTTATCTAAACACATTTGTTCTAGGCCTTTTTATGGACCTTAATGGTGTCCATAGATGCATTTGTTAGTTTCAAAAGAAAAGAGTCAGAAACACCAGCTGCAGCGATCTGTTTGACATGTTAAGGATAGTTTCAGGTCCCTATTATTTTTAATACAACATAACTGCACAATTTCATCTGTCTGTATTATTAAGTCATATTTGGCAAAGCCTGTTTAGCAGTTGTAACAGTGGGTATGATGCTTTTTTAGGTTTTCAGTTTGTTTGAGTAGTTAGCATGTGAGCATGGTAGCTCTCTGGGGTCTAGGGTCAATTTACTGTTTGTTTTGTTTCTTTTTTTTATGTAATTTCACAGTTATTTATTCATTTTGTTATAATGTATGAACACACTGGACCGAAAAACTGCAAAACACAACAAAACGAAAACAAAATTCGAGTAGGAAAAAGTCAGATTTTTGACAGTGGAAACCACAAACGTGTAACAAATCATGCAAATATAACTTTCACTTTGGACTCACGAGCACAGATTCACCTTGTCTTACTGTTTCATCCTGGATCAAACACACACCAAACACCACAATGTTCAGCAAAAAGCATGAAGTTCATTTTTTATAAGTCTGGTTTCACTTGGTCTATTAATACAATTCAAAAACTGGTAAATAGTTTGAAATCACATTTTCAACACAAGTTGAAACGGAGACTCAGGGAGGCTGCGTCTTCCTGCTACAGCATCGAATATCGGTCATGTGACTTGCCCGTCGACCCCACAGGGTTAAACAGATATTAATATCAGCACAATGTACAGAAATTACATATCTTGAACCATGTTTCAGTACTTTACTCACTCTTTGACTGACCAGTGATCTTACTGACATCACCACTTATAAATGATGCACTACCACTTGTCGTACCAACAGAGACGTGTCAGCATTAACCTGTGATCTCATTATGCTGCGTCGAAGATGTATGAAACCTCCGTAGGTGTAACTCAGGGATGAATGGATGCTGACTGTGGCCATGTGGTCCTGCACAGATTTACAGCCTCATCTTTACCAGCAGCTCCCTAATTTGCCAGTTTATGTCCCTGTCTCAGCAGCGTGAGCAGTACATTACCCTCAGTGTGTGCTGCTGCTGACCGAGACGCTGCCGTGCTGCTGATTCTCAGTCCCACCGAGGAGGGAGGTTTTTTTTTTTTTTAGTTCACACTCAAAGGCCTTTTTGCTGCCACACTCACTGGGATTAGTGAGAGGGAAAAAAGTTCCCACTTAGCTTCCATCAGGCCACAGCACGATTCAAAGACCTCCCACAGAGAAGAAGAAGTGCTGCAGTGTGTGTGTGTGTGTGAGTGTGTGTGTGTGAGTGTTTGGTCTGGCCGAGTTTGTCAGTCTGGCATCCACCAGCGTTTCCAACACCGCGGAGCAGAGTAAAAGCCAAGAGGAGCTTTCTGAGGTTGTATTCACTGGTGTCAGTGTGGTGCTGCTGGTGCAGGACATACGTAGGTCCAGTCACCACCACCTAGTGGACAGTGGGACACGAGTACACTAGAGAAAACCAGGGGCCCTCAGGGGTCCCCATCACTGCATTACCTCACTGTAACTGTCTATAAATGACTTTGTATGTTACTGTATTTCTTTCTGTCCTGCTGTCCATTAATATCAGTGTAGAAAACTGAAGCATGATTTTACTTCTTCCTCAATAATAAATAAGATTGAAAATGTTGCTGTTGTGTTAGATTTGTAACAATGACCCAAAATGTACCAACGTCCAGAATTGTCATTTTAAAAAAATGTACTAAAACACAAAATGAAATAACTGGTCAATAATGTAACAAAAGTGCTGAACCTGAAATGTAATTAAAAAAATATATATCCCTGCCCCATAGTGTAATAACAGACAGAAGTTGTTGCTTTGGGAAAAGTTTTTACTTTTTGGGCTCAGTTTTTAACGAGTTATTACATTTTGGGTTTTAATACATTTTTTTATAACAATTCAGGTCATTGTTTCATTTTGGATCATTGTTACATATTGGTCTCTAACATGCTTTGTATCCACTTATTAGATAATTCACTACAATAATTTTGCACATAAATGTTGCTGATGTCAATTTATTTTATGGGTGAAAACCTGGTCAGAAAGTGGAGGAATCAACAGTCAAGGAAAAGCACATGTGTATTCTCAACTTTGGTCTCAACTTTTAGTTTTTTATATTTTATTAGGTCATAGTTGTATTTATGAAAACACTCAGTTCCCGACACACTGTGATTGTCTCTGAACAATGGTTAAGTGGGTTTGTAAACAGTTTCAGGTTCAATTCTCCAGATTAATCAAACAAAATGACTCATTTTACAGTCTGACCACTCACCTCCTGCCTCATTAGACTTCATTGTTGAGATGTTGATATTCTCTGAGACCTCACCGGTGAACTGACAGAAATAATATTGAATCTTATACAGATTGTTCATGGGCTAAAAGTGGACGAATGGAGTCATTTTGGATGAGACCAAAAAAAAGGGGGGGTGGAGGGGAGTATTACCATAGACATCAGAGCAGTCAAAGAACAGAAAAAACATGTAATGTCTATTAAAAGGCATATTTCAAACATCTTCATATGAATTTCTATTGGATTGTAAAATATCTTGTTTTATGAGAATTTGTTATCAACATCTTTTCCTATTTTCTTATCTTTTAGACCATATTAATCAGATAATAACTCAAAGAATAACTAAATGAAAAGTATGGTCATTATTTTCATATAGACTTAATCATCTGCTGTTACATCAACTAAAAAATATGTTGTATTTTCACAACAATAAAATACCTCACATGTTATTCAAATGTTCGTTATTTTTTTAATCTTCTCCTATTGATCACATATCATGAATAAAGGGATAAAGTTGTCAGATTCTTCTTTCTTTGATGGTTTAATGCCCCAAAAGAAAAAAACATAAGTGCTTAAACTGAGCGACGAGAGCACACTAAAATGTTACTATCCTCACCACAACATCATAAAAACTGTTTTCATGTCAAATATCTTCCATAAGTTTTCACCGTAAACACTTTACAGTCAGCTGTTGAAAACCATAAGTTAGACAGGTCCTATTTTAGAGCCAGATATTTCCCGGATCAGCAGAGTCATAAAGTGATGATTTAACACAGTGTTGGTTGCACATGAGAGACAGTAGCAGGCTGGTGGCTGGTGGTCGGTGCCTGTTTGTTAACTCGTATACACGGTAAAAACTGGACCGGTGCTTCTGCAGGGAATGTGGAGCACAGTAGCCGAGCCATGTGGGTGGTACATGCTGTGTGTGTGTGTGTGTGTGTGTGTGTGTGGGCAGAGAGGGATGACCCCAGTATAAATGACAGATGGAGAGCTTCAGCCTTTACTCTGAAATAGTCGTGTTAGTCGGTGGTCTTCTAAAGACAGGAGTGTTGTTGTTTTCATACTTGAGCAAACCAAAAAAAAATATTTATGAGCTGTTCTCAAGTAATAAACAAAGTACTCTCATCCTGTACTTAAGTACAAGTATTATAAAGTATCACCACTAAAATGTATTAAAGCATCATAAGTTGGAAAAAAAATTATTTAACTTTATGTATTATTTTTGTATTATTAATGTTATTATTGATATATAAACATTTTACTGTTGTAGCTGGCTTAAGTGAAGCCAGTTTTACCAGCTGTAGTTATTGGGTGTTTTAATATTTTGCATGTTTTTTAAAAATGTGTAATTACACATACACCCCGTTCTAAATTATTATGCAATAATATTTTTCTCAGATTTTCCTTAATGGTCAATGCAAATGAGAGTCAGTATATTTTTCTACTCATCAACCAGTAGAGTATAATTCAAATTTTATTCAACAAACCTCCCAGCTTTTCATTTCAGTCAATGTTGCCTTCGATTGGTGCAAATTCAACAAATGACCATTTTCAGTTCTTTACAACCTATAAAATGTTTTCAAACTGTGTCGTGCAGAATAATGGGAGACGGTGCATTTAGAGTTTTTTATTAATGTTATCAATGGGAGGTTTGTTCAATAAAATTTGAATTATACTCTACTGGTTGATGAGTAGAAAAATATACTGACTGTCATTTGCATTATTGACCATTTAGGGAAATTGGAGAAAAACATAATTTGCATAATAATTTGAAACGGGGTGTCATTTTTTTAATTAATATTTGCAAATTATACCTTCAGGATCTTAAAAGAACTTTGATTGTCTCTGTTTTTACAACTTGCTTTTGTGCCGTCTCTCCAGTAGATGGTGATATTAACCAGTAAACCTGCCTCCTGGCGTATATCTCATCTCCAGTGAACTCTCCTCTGTATTTCTCACTCTAACAGGATTACTGAGATCACAATGTGCCTCTTTTTTCTCTGCAAAACAAAAAAAAAAAAAACCTGCTTTAAAGTTGAATCCTGACATTAGGATTCAGCTCTTTGTCAGACACACATCCAAAAAGCATGTGGGAAAAACTCAGCTGGTTTGTTTGAAGTCTTTCAAGTGTCAGAGGGCAGATTCACCCAGTAAACGTGATACACATGACAAACTAAGTCCTCTTTGTCTTCGATCTGTTTAGCTCTGCTGATTAAGGTTTAACTGATGTGTCTGTTAGATGAACATAAATCTAGATTTACTGTGTGTAATGTAGTTTAGTTGCAGTTTTATTTACCACAGCTGTGTCTCTGTGTTTGTTTTTCAGGTGAGTGTCCCCCCGACTTCTTCTTCTTCTGTTGAATCATTGTTGGCGGAGGACAGTCCGGGTCATCTGAAGCTGTCAAACAATAAGTACTCTGATTAAATTACTGTAACAGCTGCATTGTGGGAGTGCAGTAACAAGAAATACACACAAGAAGGACTGATAACAAGACCCCTGTGATAAGTGTTTGATTCTCTGCTGTTTTCCTGATAAATGAGTAAGAGCTTTATGTTCTGTGGAGTTTCCAGAGAATAGGTGGGCGCACACATGGTTGCACAACTCGGTCCGTCACAGATTTGCTCTTTTACTTGCTTATAACCCAAGATCAGGACAGGTTTGTATGTGCAGCTTAAGTGAATCATAGCTGTCATAAATCAAAGGGGATAAGTGGAGATCCACCCTCAGAGGCCATCACCTTCTGGAAACAGGAATGCTTTACACCCCGTACGATAAACCCGTGGAGGGGGGGCTGTAACACCTGGGTGCAGCCTGGCCCTCGTAACGGGGAGGGTCACTTCACCGCTGTGCTTTATAGCAGCAGCTCGAGGCGTGTCGTGGAAAGCATGACTTCTTTGCAAGCCCCACAAAAAAAAAAGATCTATTTAGCAAAAGCCGAGTGTGTTTATTATTGCTTCATCTAAAGTGCTTGAAATACCATGAAATGTTGCTGACGTGCGTGTGTGTCTGTGTGATTGAAAGCTCGGGTGGGGGCAAACAATGCTCGTTTGATTTACTCTGAACTTTACTCACAAAGCAAAAATGCCAAGAACGTGTGTGTGTGTGTGTTTGTTTGTGTGTGTGTGACGACAGTTGCCAACTTGCGCCGCCACACTTTTGGAGATGTTTGGATAAGTGACAACATGATAGCAGTGCAGATATATGTCTCCAGTCGGCCTGCGGTTCACACACTGCTTCACATTCCTTACCTGAAGGTGAATGAGCGACTGGTCACACCTCCCCTGACAATTTTACAAAAGCTCGGCAGATGATTGTTAAAGGTGATCCGACTGGTTCCTGGCGGGATTATTTTCATTGGATACTCCCTGACTCTTGTATAGCTAATCCCCCCCCTGCAGTGCTGGGTGCTTCACATTCACCACAGGGGTGTACTGTTAGTACTGTGTCATGTGCAGTGCCAGTTATCCCACACATTGCAGCAGTGCATTAACTGACTACAGTGAAGCCCTCACAGTGTGGTTTTGCACCATTAGAGGAGGTTCAGGAGTTGTCAGGGGAGAAACCTGATAGGCTGTTGGCTACTCTGCTGTTGTGTCCCCCCACATGAGCCACACACACACCCTCAAGGACAAACTGTTATTAACCCACTCTGCCTATAACTCCTGTGGACTTTCACATCGTAGTTCTTTTTATTTGGCAGAAAACACACCCGTTGGTGCCAAGTGAGTCCACTGTATTGTTGACTGTTGGCGCGGCTCCTCCCCTCTGGTTTTTTATTACACTTAAAGGAAGGGAAGCCTGCCCCATTGTTTTGGACTGTTATTCTGTCTTTAAAGGCAGGACTTTTAAAGTGGTAGGTGTCACAGTGGAAAACAGGATGTGGAGCCAGTGCAGCCGTGCTGATAAGAACATGCAAAGAGGAAAATGGCATCTCCAGCAGGAGTGAGGACACGGGAATGACGGGCGGGGTTGTGACCTGGCTCAGGAACAGCCTGTATAACAATAGGATTTACTGAATACTGTAAATTGACGACAACAGTGTTTATTGCTGCTTCCAGTGTGTCGACTTGTGCATCTGATTGGGTGTGGTTCATTATTTTTCGAACTATAAGGTGCACTTAAAATCCTTTAATTTTCTGAAAAATTGACAGTGTGCCTTATGTATTAATTGTGGTTGTGTTTACTGACCTCGAACCGATTTCATGGTGGTGCATGGCGCTCAAAAATTGTCAAAATGTTTTAGTACGACTTTGGTAAACTACGAAGCCGCACCGCTTGATGGATTGTCGGAGCGTAACGGCTACTGTAGTCAGGAGCCGAGCGGATGAATACGTACCACAGTACATATTACTCCGCTGACACACAATTACCCCTTTTCCACCAAACAGGTTCCAGTGCTAGTTCCTGACTTGGCCCCAGTTTGTTGTGTTACCACCGCCACAAGAACCGGCCCCAGCTGCTAAACAGGGGCCACCTCTGGCCCCACTTCTTTGCTGGGCCAGACCTAGCACCGATTAAGCAGCGACTACGCCAGAAGTGGGGGGAGCAACGGTAGAAACACAACTAGCGATAGTAGAAGAATAAAGTAATGAAAATATGGTTTTGGCTCTGGATCTCAGTGTAGACTGTAAAACCAGGAACAGCACTTGTATGCACACGATCAGCGAGGGTGTGTTTCGCCGTCATATGCGACCAGTAAGGACATAGTGATTTCCCAAAACTGAATAATAAC
>OOFC01050406.1:51795-71639 GCA_900323345.1 Pseudochromis fuscus | reverse complement strand
GGGGTTGTGACCTGGCTCAGGAACAGCCTGTATAACAATAGGATTTACTGAATACTGTAAATTGACGACAACAGTGTTTATTGCTGCTTCCAGTGTGTCGACTTGTGCATCGTATTGGGTGTGGTTCATTATTCCTCCTGCTTTATGTACCGTATTTTTCGGACTATAAGGTGCACTTAAAATCCTTTAATTTTCTGAAAAATTGACAGTGTGCCTTATGTATTAATTCTGGTTGTGTTTACTGACCTCGCACCTGTCTAAATGTTTTAGTACGTAGTAGTAGTAGTTTGGTAAACTACGAAGCCGCACTGCTTGATGGATTTGCATTACGGCTACTGTTGTCAGGAGCCAAGCAGAGTAATATGTACCACAGTACATATTACTCCACTGACACACAATTACCCCTTTTCCACCAAACAGGTTCCAGTGCTAGTTCGGGACCAGTTCCTGACTTAGCCCCAGTTTGTTGTGTTTCCACCACCGCGAGAACTGTCCCCAGCTGTTAAAACTGGGGCCACCTCTGGCCCCACTTCTTTGCTGGGCCAGACTCAGCACCGAGTAAGCAGCGACTACACCAGGAGCTGGAAGAGCGACGGTAGAAACACAACTAGCGATAGTAGAAGAGTAAAGTAATGAAAACATGGTTTTGGCTCTGGATCTCAGTGTAGACTGTAAAACCAGGAACAGCACTTGTATGCACACGATAACTCCTCCATTTAAACATTATTACAGCGAGTGTGCGCTTCACTGTCATATGCGATCAGAAAGGACATCGTAAATTCCCAAAACGGAATAAATACCACACGTAGCGATGCAACACTGCTTTGTTAACTCAATCATGTTGTAACTAGAGCAGCTAGCTTGGTAGCGGACGGTTGTTGAACTAGCACCGGTTCTTGTTTGGTGGAAAAGGGGTAATTATTACGGTGTGTATAAGGACCCCAAAATGGCATCTGTTAAGAGACAGTCACTTAAAATGCACCTTATAATCCGGTGCGCCTTAGGTATGAAAATAGACCCGTTCATTCTTGTTCACTGATATTGCGCCTTATGGTCCGAAAAATACAGTGTGTATAGTTGTGTACGGCATGAAACCCTATCGGCATCATTACAACTTACAACAAGTACAACAGCACGGCACTATCAGTTGTTATATCTCACCCCACCCATGGGTGAAGCTCTGTGTACCTGCGACCTAAACTATCTCTTGTTCTTATTCAGCCTCAGAGTTCAGGATCATTCCCTGTTTGCGACGTGAGCACCAGGCTGTGAGTTGCTACATCTCCTCACATGAGAAGACATGTTGGGTACAGAAATTATACCTCAGCTGTAACTCCAGACACCCAGAGCATTCCTGAAGTTGATTGTGTTGATGCTCAAAAAAAAAAAAAAAGCAAAGGAAAACACTCATCTGGTATCAAGTGTTATTTCTGTCACATTCATTTCTCTCACTGGAGAATGTCTGACTGACTTCATGTCTGCATGTTATGCTGCAGGGATGTTGCTCTGTCTTCACCTCTCAGCGCTGGAATGACAGGATTTCAGGAAGTGAAGTGAAATCCTCGCTTGAATCTTCAAAAGTGTGTCTTCTAGCAACATGTGTTTCAGAAATACTTATAAAACGAGCAGCGTGCTGGCTTTAAAATGTCACATTGACCCCTGTTGGCCCTGCTGTTGTGATTATTTCCTACATTAAATAGTTACAGGAGCCCTCTTGTGGGCGGATCAGCGCAGTGAAAGCCGGAGCATGAAAGTTGCAGAGATAATAATGGTGGTGAGTCACCTCTGTCTGTAACTGGACTCTGAAGCTGTGGGAGAACGAGCCTTTTCTTTGCTCACGCACTAAGTTTACAGCAAGTCCTTGTTTTGTGAAAGGAGCAGCTCATGCAGTCATTTTTTCTCTCTGCGCTCTGAGCAAAGAAAGAATGCAACTGATTCATTCTCCCCAGATGAAGGGGCGGAGGGGCGGGTTCTGGGAGTGTGGATAATAAATCACCTTCCTCTCTGTGTGTGTCTGTGTGTGTGTGTGAGGAGGTACCTGTATTGTGTGTGTGTGTCTATATTTTATTAGATGCTGATCGACAAGATGCCCGACTAAAAATAAAGCTCAGCCTCTTCAGGTTACAATTCAAATCACATTGTGGCCATCAGTCAGGAAGGCCAGAGTCCGGATCCTATGTCAGGTTTTGTTGTTTGATAGCTGGTTGCCATGGCAGCAGCTGCAACAGCCGCAGCATGCCCGTGTTCCTCGGGACCTCAACCGTGGACAGCACATGGTATTTGCCTAACCTGTGGGCTGCGTTGCCACAGCAACCAGAGCCCTGTGTGGCCACTCCTATACGTGGTTTGCAGACGCTGACTCATGCTGAAAGAATTCAGTTTTTTTTTTCTTCCTTTGATTTATAAAAAAACGTGACTTTGTTACATTGTTCAGGATGTGTTTCACATTCACTCATGTGTTTCCTCTTTTTATGCTTCTTCGTTTCTTCAATGAACTTGCCAGCCTGTAGTTTTAGTTTGTGTCTGTAAGTGGCACAAACAGGCTGGTCCCTGTTGGTTGGCACTACCCGTCCTGACACTGCCCACAGCCATTTTATACCCTCCTCACTAACCAGGCAGCAGCTCCATTTTGTGAGGGCTAGTTTCCATTGAAACAGGATTTAAATTAACAGATACTGCAATTATTTATTTAATTTAGGTTAAGTTTCACCCACATTAGTTTGTTTTTTGTCTGTGCATGTGTGTGTTAGCAACATTATGGACAAACAACTGAACAGATCCCAATTATTAAAATATAAATATATTAAAAGACCAAAATCAGAGGATGATAAAAATCTAGAAAAATCCCCATGTGGTATCATCATAGACTGTGTATAGAATGGATGAAGCTAACATGACATCACCTCTTGGTTTGTGGACTTGTGGAGTTTGGTATTTGAATGTCGCCATGTTTGATGTTTGGAGCCAGAAGTGACCATATTTGGATATGAAGGGAGGAGTGAGGAGATGAGTCTGACCTTTGAACCTGAGGATGCTAAAGTGTATGAGACTCAAGTTCTGCTCAAGTCTTATTGGAGACCAGACCTGTCACTCACACTAACCACGCCCCTACGTCTTCCTCTTTTTGAAGCTTAATATCCACTTAATGATGGAATGATTTTCAGATGGACCAGATCACTGAGAAGAAGACTTAACTTTCGCTTATGACATCAGAATCACTATAAATGTCATGATTAGAAATGATTTTTAATTGAAGTCAATTGGATCCAGAGTGTTTGGGAGCCAGCATCTAGTGGCTGTCAGGGATATTACACAAATGTTTTTAAAAAAAGTTTTTTTTTCACCACCAGGGGGCAACAGTGTTCAGTATATAACATCAGTACATGTTGTTGGCACAGTGTGTAGTTTAGAAAGTCTGTTTGTCTTCATACAATAACTAAACTCCTATACATACTTCCTGGTGAGGCAATTCTAATGTTGTCATATATAAAAATGCTATTTGAAATTCAGCTAAAGCTCCTAAAGGCTGGTACTAAAGTTAGTCTTTCAAGAAAAAATGTCTTTGTCTTTCTCCCAGGAGTGTATTTTCTCTCTACATTTTGTAATAAGGATCATGAGTACACCTGGAAAATACCCACTAAACAGAATTTTATTACATATCTATTTGACTGGATTCACATTAAAGGTCCCGCAAGGATTGTGCTAAGAACAAAAAAGCCCTTTGAGGCATGGTGGCGTGCTACCTACTTGTCATGTGTTGAAAATCATTACCTAATTGTACTATCTTGTCATGTATGTCAAACCTCTTCCACTCAAGAATGACGAAAGAGGCCCAACACTAACTTTAGCTAAATCATCACAATTTATTGATGAGCCGCTAATGTTTTGACAGCCTCAGCCCCACCACAGATAAGTCTGAACAAAGTACTGCAGTGTACTCCAGCTCAGTTTTAACTTGATGTCTATGTTGTACCCTTCAGGCCAAACGGCAATCATTGGGAATTAGCCAGCACTGATAAAAAAAACAAACATTGTTCGCTGTGGCCTGTGATCTCGGTTGTTTGCACATTGAACGATCATTTCCATGGTCGGACTGGTTTGCTACTATCTGATTCCAGCTCTAAGATTAACTCACTGCAGCTTACAAAAGGCTTAATTGCTCCCCGTAAACTGAAGAATAAGTATGCAGGAGACAAAGTGAGAGTTGTTGCTGGGTGTATTTTGGTGGCCTTGGCAGTGCCTTTTGCAGACTGGCTTTTCAGTCCTTTGTTTCCTGTCTTTCTCTGTCTAGTCTTCTTGTACCAGCCTTCATCTTCATCTCTGAAACTGTAATTTGCTCGGTTTCTCGAACAAGGCCTCCAGTGTGTATCGTCCAGTTAGCTGTTGCTGGAATAAAGCGTGGGCGCCTTTCAGATGTATGGGACATGGGGCAGGGTATCCGGGGCAGCGGAGAGGATGTGTCCGGCTCGGCAAGGCCACTCAGATTTATGGTGTAGATGTTCCCTTTGCATTTATGGGATGGAGATGAAAAGATTCCCTTGTTCTTTTCTTCGCTCACAAATACCCTCCCTACCCTGAAAATACCTCCCAATCCTTCTCTTTTTTAGCCCCATCTTGAATGCCATGTGGATCTGCTGGACAGCCACTGGGTCTCAGAGGGGTGAAAGGAGCAGCAATGTGGTTGTGAGTGTGTGGCGGAGGCAGGAAGACGGTGTTGTTGTGTTGTGTTGAAGGAACCGTTGTGTGAAATGTTAGATCAGAGCAGCATGGAGACCGGGGATCCCCTCGGAGATCGATTCTGGCTCAGCCCGAAAAAAGGTAAGTGGTTATGATAGTGTTGAATGTGAGGACGGAGGCGGCAAGGAAATGATTCTCGGCATTGGTCGGATGAAAGCTTATGTCACAAAGAGGTGTGGCCACGTCATTTTTCACATTTTGGAAATCTGAGGAGTTAAAAATGGAGCTGAGTGTTTCTTGGATTTATCTTGTGCAACAACACTAAAGTCCTCCTCGCTCCTAAATGGTGTACTACATCTGCTGCATGCTGATCCTGATCCCTGGCCGCCGTCTAGCTGAGCTGGCATTCGGCTCTCGCAGGATGAAGAACAAGAGAGTGAGGAGAGCTGGTTTGAATTTTCTGTCCAGATCTCACTGCTGGAACTTGTTTACAGCACAAAGCGTTTTTTGTAGTCGCTGCAGAATTTACCACCAAAAGTCTGATTTCGATTAGTTTGACATTACAACGGGAAGAAACATATTCTGCAGGGGAAGTAGTATCCCTTTCACAAAGTGCAAAGTAACGGAGGCGAAATGGTGAAGTGATGAATGCATCCTGTGCATCAATTCACAGCACATTACTGCTTCTGCTTCCAGTCCGGCACCATTTACCCCCTCATGGGTGGGCTGCCGTCCAAGTTTGAGAGGCTGCAGGGGGCGTTGTAAGGTTGGACACGCCGGGACCCCCTCCACTTACACATGACACACAGCTTGTTAGAGTAGCAGGACTGAAAGGGACTTGGCAAACTTTTTGGGTGCTCCTGCTTATTTTTGGTCGGCAAGGAGGGCGAAGGGAGACAATCTGTGACTTCATTTCTTTTCCACTCTGGAAAAGGAGAAGTCGGTGTGATCCGTGACTTTCAGAGCTCCCAACCCAAGAACAGCTCTTTTTTTTTTTACCTCAAGCACACATCAGTTTATAGATTTTCCATGTGCATTTATGCGTGCATTGGTTAGACAAAAGACAAGGGCTGGCTTTTCTTACTCTACTCACACAGTGGTCTATTCCACCTGTGACGTCAGCATGGTTTTATAGCGCTGAAGCTCGATCTTTCCTCAATAGTGACTCTTTCCTTGGTTTTTCTTTCACTTTTACTCACAGTTGCACAAAGTTTTTTTTTGAGAACAAAGGTTGTCTTACTCCACAATCGCTCTTAACAAGCTCTTATATAACTGCGAAGATATTTATGAGGCAAGAAAGGTTTAAGTTGGCTAACAACAGTGTCCATAGTGTCTTGATTGATTTCAGAACCGTACTTTGTCTATTGTTCTTGCCTGATCAGCGCAAAGGTTTTGCCTCCTTCTGCTGTAATTTGCCGCTTGTTTTTTTATCTCAGTTATCCAAGAACAGTTGATTATTTATTTTTACAGCACAGTGACGAATGCCAAAGACACCTCTCCCTCCCCTTCCTCGCTCAGCAGCCCCTCACACACACAGTGCTTCTTTGTCTGCAGTCGTGCTGTGGTTTACACACTTCTGCGGGTTTGTGTTTAGTCGTACAGTTTGAAATATATAGGCTATATAGAGGTTTGAGGTTTTTTTTTCTTCCCACCACACTTCAAACTGTCTCTGGTCCCTCTGGCTGTGGACACAGTTCTCTTAAAGTCATCAACACTTAACCCCACTAGATCGTGCCAATTACACTCGGAGCAGCCAGGGACCGGTCACCAGCAGGGGTTAATCCTACCAGCTTCACCCCTCTTGCATTTCAAAGGCTATTTTCTCTGCCCGTTCAAGCACTAATTGACACTTGTTGTTCATGCTGACCCATACAGATATCAGTCAAGGTTGTCTCGAGGGTTATATGAGGCTGAGATTAAGGCATCATATGCAGTCAGTCAGCCTCTTACAATAGTCAAATTTATATATAGCCCTGAACCGCAAAGTGTTCCCAGAGGACTTTACAGGCCGCACAGTGCACGGCATTTTCTATCTTTAGGTGCTGGACGAGTATATTATGAGAAAATGTAAAAAAATAATGATTTAACCTTTTTAAACTGCAACCACATTTAGGAGGCTACCACCAAGCTAGCAGCTATGTTTGGGTGTACATTGTCAGCATGCTAACACCCTCATAATGACAATGCTAACTCGTTGGTATTATGTTTGCCTACAGAGTGTATATAACAGATGGACACTGAGTCTCAAAAGCTGAAAAATGTGCAGTACCACCGGTGGCCACTAGATGCTGGCTCCAAAAAACTTCAAGTCCAATTGACTTCAATTCAAAAATCATCATTTTCAATCATGGAAATTCTTCGTGGATACATCTATGCCACAAGTCATGGTGCTGTCATTAGCTCCTCTTCTCGTGGATCTGGTATTTGGCTTCAAAAAGAGGAAGATTTAGGGGCGTGGTTATTTTGATTGACAGCTCTGGGCTCTAATGATTTACAGGTGATTTGTTGGCTTATTCACCAGTGAACTCGAGTCTCCCACACATCGGGCATTGTCCTCGGGTTCAAGGGTCAGACACCTTCTCTTAGTTAGCATGCTAGCATTTACTAACTCATGCTGAAGGCAAATTGGATTTGTTTTTTAAGTATTTGGTCAAAATCTTTAAAATACCTCAATGAAACAATTGCAAACATTGTTACAGTTTCTACTGAGGGTGTCTGATATTTCACCTGAAACCATAAATATTAACCTCTTGGTTGCACTTGAGGAAAATTCTGAGGATCACCGCCTTAATTTTTTATTTCCAATTATTATGCATGAAAATTCCTTCAATTTTTATTGAGAGAATTCACTATAAATTGAAAAGTGTCACAGTGGCACTGAGGAGAGAGGAATCATACGTTTTCCATTGGAGCCCAACCTGCTAGCCTTCCTAAAAATACATTTTTCCTGTACATTTTTACTGCACCAGTTACATTTAATGAACCGCTTTAGCCTTCAGTTAATTATTTTACACTGGGAAAGCCTGTAAATACCTCGGTGACGGCCCTAACCTCCATATAAAGCTGTTTACAACAATCTCTAACTTTAGCAGAGTCCTGGGTCAGGTGTTTGTGCTTCACCATACATCAGTTATGTCGGGGGGTGCAGCTGTCTCCAACTATAGGTCAGCTATCTAATTTTATCCAGCCGGGAGACAAGCTCCTCAAATAAAAACGGGCTTATCGTGCGGATAAAACGGGAGCGCTCGTGCATTGCAGACTGATTGGTCACAACTACAGAAGTGCAAGTCATGATTTGGGGTAGACTCAGGTCCACACTTTACTTTCTGCTTTCACTTTGTTCTTGAGTCTTTAATTATTAACCTGAGTGACTTAGTTGATGTAAAATATAACATTACTCTAAATCTTCGTAACCTAAGCTTCTCTCTTTGGTAGTTTTGACACAGATTTGACTACAGTAGCTCCTTGTAATGTAATCTCCTACCCTGGAGGGTAAGAAAGGCCCTGCTAACCTTTGCCTTCCTTGGAAGTGCTTGGAGTGGTTTGGATCTGATATCAGGATGTAGGGCACGCGTATTGCACCAATAGTCCTCTGAGCAGTGGGCCTTTACGTTTGGCCATCCGCCAGTGACCATCAGCTGGTGCTGACAAGTCTATTCTGGGACTCCTGGAGGTCTGAAACATAGGAGCAGAAAAAGGAGATCCAAACCACAAAACTTAGTCAGATCCTCTTCCTGAAGTTGTACCACTCCCTTTATCTGTTTCAGTCAATCACACCGTCCTTCTGTTTGTGGCTGCTGTTTGTATTCATGAGGAAATTAGGTTGCATTAGTTCTATTGTTAGTTTCAATTTAATTTCCTCCTGATAGTCTGCTTCAGATCCTGCTCCAACCTGCACACAGCTATTGCAAGTCAAAAAGCAGCAGCAGCAGCAGCTCACCGAGTGCTGGTCAGGCCCGGTGATACAGTATTTCCTTTGAAGCGGCCACATGTAATATTTGGATAGCTGAAGGGACTGGGCCTCAATCCAGAATAAGGGTCACTGTTTGAAGTTTGAAGTTCACTGAACACTTTGTGCATAAACAGTGCATGAAATCACACTGATATGCGGCGCAGAGAGTGAAGCACCAGGCACGGTGATGCCAATTATCCCAAATGAGGTAACTCTAGGCTTGCGTTTCAAAGTGTAGCTGACTGGCATGTGATTGGAGATGATTTGCGCTGTCTGCACTTTGTTGGTTTTAGTCAGTTTGTATAAATGTGTGATTTTACATCACCACTTCACTAAGTAGACTTTCAGCAGTGCACCACAAAACACCAGAGTCATTAACCCTGTAAAACCTGAACTATTAAGTAATTGCCAGAATTTTTTTTGTATTGTTTATTGAACCATCTGATAAAAAAAATTAATAAATATAATGTCTCAAAAGAATGATAAGTTTGGCATTAAAGGGTTAAAGAACTAACCTAACATTACTTAAACATTCACTCATCCCCAGGTTTGCAGATTCACACATGCAAATATATATATGACCATCTTTTATGACTTCTTCTTCAAAGTCAGGCAAACTGCAGCATGTTAGTGATAGCATTTGTTTCGCAATGCAGAGGAATGCCGGTCTTGTACAATGAACCTGACAATTCCTGTACTCATCCACTGAAAGCTCCTCTAAGCCTTCTGAGTGAGTGACTCTACATGACCCACTGAAGGTAACACAACATCCTGAGCATTGCTGCTGTAGGTGGAGTACATACACGGCCTCGGGGCATCACCTAGTCTGTCAAGATAAATGTCAGACGACACTGACATGGCTGTGTGAAAGGGATTGTTTTTACAGCAGCATTATTAAAAGCATTAGTTAGGTTCACAGGAGCGCTGCCAACAAACTTTGCATGTAAGAAAATAATTTAATATCTGCCCTATTTCACTATGTTCACATGTAATATTTGCCTGTGGTGGTAAGAATGCTCTGTTTGCAGACACTACAACTTTTATAGACTATAATTATAATTTTGCCTCCAGATAATTTTTGATAATGAAAGTTTGACAACGTGCTAACAGTTTGTTAGCAATAGCAGCTCAGACAGTGGTGTGATAGATGACAGCACAGTCCAGCTGTTCAGGACACCAGATTTACAGCCTGCTGTTCCCCTGAAAGAGGAGATGTGTGTTACTCAGCCCTGGCTTACTTCACTTGCCTGTTGCCATGGCGAATAAAATCAAAACAGTTTTTCCGTCAGTGTTTGGATTTGTTATAGTGTGTGTGGTTTTCAAACAGCAGGGGGAATGCATCATTTCATCACTGCCCGTTTACCGCCACTATAATTTCGCAATCGCCGTGTTTGAGCACACCACCGTCTGCTACTCTTCAACATGTCCCTGTCTTTTCAATGGGACGAGTGGGCGTGTTGCTCCTCCTAACGCCTACACTTGTCAGTTTTCCCTTCCAGTTTGCTGGACACAGGACACTAGAGGACACTTTCTCTGACACCGGGAGACGAACAGGAGACAGATGTACAGACAGAGAGAAGTGATCTAGGGATAGAAATCTGATATCATGTTCCTGGGAGCACTGAAAAGGTTAGCTATAATGCACAGTTCTTTATATAGTTGCGCAAGACGAGTGTGTGGAAGCCCTAATGTTAGCAGTCTGAAGCAGCAGCACCACTTTAGTGGGCTTTACAGCCTGTTGCATCACTTTAATGAGCTGCAATGGGAAACACTGATTAATCTGTGCAGCCTCCGTCTCTCGGTGGCTTGGAGACCCTCCAAACAAACACAGATATGAATAGCATTAAACATAATGCTAGTCCTGTTAGATTGAAGAGGCATAGGTTGTCTACCAATGTGCGACAGTTTGTCTTTTTATACCCTGCCTATATAAAGCTGTGGGAAATAACCGAAATACATGCATGTTGATTTATGCATTTCACCAGTTTCCCAAGACTTTGCAACATTAGATCTACAAAACCACGCCTTGTGTATAGTGTAAAAGCTCCACAGTGATACCTGATCGGGAAAAGTGTAAAACTAGACGCCTTGTACTCAGTAGCCTACATAAATGCCCACCTCGACGCCCCAGGGTGGGACAGACGTATGCCAACTGGTTGTCTTCTCTTTCTTCTAACTAATCTCTGTTTAGAGCAGCTCATTCATTAGCACAGCCAGTCGTAGCATGTGTGTTTAGAGGTGTGTGTGTGTACATTACGCAGGAGGCGTGTGTTTTCGTGAGTGGGAGGGTGTCGCCGTAAAAGTCGCAGCGCTGCAGAACATGTGCTCAAACACACTTCATAGGTGTGTTGCTCCAATCATTTGACTTTGCTCTTTCTTCATTTCACCTCATTTATTGCAGACACTTTTTTTTTTGCACTACTTCCTGCTGTACTATTTACTTTAGTGAGAATTTTTTTCCATGCCAGTTTTTTCCTAAGAAAAAGAAGGTGGGAGGAGCCGGACTGAGAAGTGTGCCTCACTCTCTCTCTCACTCTTTCACACACGCTGCTCTCTTCCATTCTGTCATTGCCATTTCGGCAGCACGGAGACTGTTCATTCCCAGCCACCCTGAATGGAGGGGGGACAGCACAACTTCTGACTTTGTTGAAGTCCGATTTCACTGAGGAATATTTGTTTTCTTCACGACAACCAAAGGATCAACACCAACAAGAGGAAGAGACAGTAAGAAAAAAAATTACAAGGATTTGTTGTTCCATTTTTTTCTAATTGAACTGAGGAACACGTGACAGCCGGTTTTGCCACTGGATTCTTTCCTACAATAAGACGTGTGAGACCGTCTGTATTTGCTTTGTTCACCGCTGTGCATTTTAGTTTTACCTTGAGAGAGTTTACTGACATAAAGCACAATGGTTGCTGGAATGCTGATGCCCCTGAGGGACCTAAGGGCCATCTATGAGGTCCTGTTTCGAGATGGTGTTATGGTTGCCAAGAAGGACAAGAGGCCTCAGATCAAGCACCCTGAAGTGCAAGGTGTGAGCAATCTCCAAGTTATCCGTGCGATGGGGTCTCTTAAGTCCAAGGGCTATGTGAAGGAAACATTTGCTTGGAGACATTTCTACTGGTACCTGACCAACGATGGCATTGTTTACCTGCGTGACTACCTCCGGCTGCCCACTGAGATTGTTCCTGCCTCCCTGCAGAGGATCAGGAAGCCAGCCGCCACTCTGGCCATCGCCCACCGGGCTGCACGGGTCCAATCTGTAGCAGGTCCTACATCTTACGTTCCCAAGCCGGGACGCAGAGGTGAAGCCGAGAGCCAGGAGGCACTAGCTGAGCGTCATGGCTACCGCCACAAGATGATGGGTCCTGGAGAAAGAGAGAGTTACTCCGATAGGACCCCCAGGTTCAGGGGCCGTCCACTGACTGCAGAACCAGTCAGACCAAAAGCATCATGGGAAGGGGAGAGCCAGTCTGAGCCTCTGTTCAGACGGGACACCAGCTTCAGAAATGAAGTAACAAAGATGGAGGAGAACAGGGTGAGAAAAGTCACTCGTCAGGAGCCTACTGTGAGCTATGAGAGGCAGGTAACATCATCACAAGAGAGGAGAGAGTTGGACGTCCAAAAGGAGAAGGTGCCATGGTCTGTTCCTGGTCAGACAGGAGCTTTGAAACAGGATGTGTCACAGACCACCATGACATCCTCCAAAACCGCCCCACCATTAACTGTGGCTGCTGTTTCTGAGGCTACAGGTGCAGCAACATCAAAGATGTCAGCTGAGCCGTCTGCTCCTGAAGCAAATAAAGAATTAAAGAATAAAGAGACGCCTAAGGTTGCTGATGAAAAAGTTTCCAGGAAGTCTCGTGAAATATTCACAAGCAGTTCAGCCGTCACAATGCTTCCTGATGTGGAGGTCAAGGAAGAGAAAACAACGAAGGTGAAGGTGCAGCCGATCAAATCTGAAGATATGGATGTTGCAGCTAAAACACCGAATGACGAAGTAAAACCCAAACCAGTTATTACAAGGGAACCTGCTCAGGAAACTTCCAGTGTTGTGATGAGTGTCGCTGCTCCTGTCGCCACTAAATCTGCAAATAAACATGTCAAGGAAGAGAAGATGAAGAAGATGACTGTGGACCCATTTGAATCTGCACAGGTCAACGCCACAGCTAAACCAGCAAATGATGATTCAAGACCGAAGCCAGTTATTACAGTGAAATCTACTCAGGAAACCTCTGAAGCTCCTGTTGAAGCCGTCACTGCCGCTCCTGCCATCGCAACAACAGTTCATAAAGATCTCAAAGAAGCGAAAACAAAAATGGTGGCTGTGGATCCAGTAAAATCTGCAGAGGTCCAGGTTACAGCTGATACTGCACCGGATGCAGTCAAGGCTCAGGCAGATTTTACAATGACACCTGCTCAGGAAACCTCCATCACCACCATCACCACCACCACCACTGTCATCACAAAATCTGTGAAGAAAGATGTCAAAGAAGGGAAGCCCAAGAAAGCAAAGGATAATAAGGAATCAATTAAACCCCCAGAAGAGATGATCCAAGTTTCAGTTGAACCTAAAACTGCCAAAGTAACTGTCACTCAGGAAACCACCGAACCCAAACCTGACAGCACGACAAGCGAACCCGTGGGATCCACTGATGCAGCAGAGACCACTCTTGCTAAAGTGACCTCAGGAAATCTCTCAGCAGAGCCAGAAGTCGACAAAGTGTCCCTGAAAGTTACTGAATCCTCAACACTTGAAGTGAAAACTGCCATTAGCACAACAACTCTAACAGCACCTCTGGCCAGTGATACAGACGCACAACCTGCCACAGGGGAAACTGCAAAGATAATTACAGAACAGGAGAAACCTGATGTAAAGGTGTCTGCTCATGTCAGTAAAGATGAAAGTCTACTGCCAGACGAGACCCCTGAAGTTTCAGCGCAGGGCCCCTCTTGCACAATAGTGCAAGAAGACTCCGGTTCACCTCAGCCTACCCAAAATATTTCCAACAAAGAAGTAGTTAAAGACACCAAGCAAGCTGCTGAAGGAAGCTCAAAATCAAAAAGAAAGAAAAAGAAATCCCAAAGTGAGCTATCCAAGAGCAGCAATGCTGAGTCAAAGATGGAGAAGGAAAAAGTTTGTAATGAGAAGCCCTCAGAGGAGGTGGCAGAAAACACCATCCAGCCCAAACCAGTTATCACCTCAGAGCCTTTAACTGTGTCTACCTGCGTCACAACAGTAGAGAAAAAGAAAGCTGAGGCTAAATTAGGTCCTCAGAGGGAACAAATAAAAGAAGTCCCCAGGCAAATGGGTGAGGAGCCAAAAGAGGTGACGATTTCAGACGAAGCAGCGCCACCAGTAGGTCATATCCCCGCTGTGCCCCAAGCGGATGCACAAGTAAAACATAAGCTTAAGGAAAGCGATGTCGGCAAGATCGCACAGGAACCATTACGCCCCGAGGGCGAATTAAATGCTTTGTTGCCCCACACGGAGCCGGTGAAATCTGAGGAAACGACTGGCACCAAAGTGGAAACAGTGACGGTGCAGAAAATAAGTCAAGTGGAACTTGTGCAAGCAATCCCCGACCCTGACGAGAAAAGCCCTGTGCCACTATCACAATCTCAGAAAGACACGTTTGAAACTAAATCCCTCGTAAATACAGGCAAAGCTGCAGAGGAGCCTTCAAAGGGAAAGAAGAAAGGGAAAGGAAAAAAGCAGGCAAAGGCTCCAGAAACAGAGGCTTTAAACACAAAGCCTGTCCTTTCGCCTGAAGCAGATGCTTTGCCATCCACTGATATTACATCACTGCCCACGGCCACAGTTACAGACGGCCCTGTCGCAGCCTGCAAGCTGACAGAAACTAATGTTTCTCCAAAGATGACTCCTGAAAGAATGTGCAGCGAGGAAGTCGGGCAGGCTGCAGCTGTGCTCTCTGAGGCCCCAGCAGACAAAGGGGAGGTGGAGCCAACGCTGCTCTGCGCTGAAAAAATCAAGCGGGAGGTTCCGAAACCAGAAACATCCTCGCCTGCGAGGGAAGCACCCGCGGCCGGAGAATTAGCGTCAGCAGCAACAGTGGTAACAGCAGAGGCAGCTGTAGCTCAGGCACAGGCCAGCCCCCTCGTCAAGCAAGAGGAGCCTCCCAAAGTTGCACAACATTCGGCCAGTCAGGCAGCAGAGTGCAGCACAGAGGAAAGGCTCTCTGTTTCTGAGGCCTTAAAGCAGGAGGGAGAGAAGAAGAGGGACTCGGAGGAGGACACACCCTCTTTTACTGCCACACCCGTAGCCCGGCCTGACCACCCTCACCTGGGGGACACCTGCGAGTCCAACACAGCAGACACAGACGAGGCCAACATGAAGAGGAAGATCGTAGTAGTTGAGGAGATAGTTGAGGTGAAGCAGGTTGTCAGCCCTGGGGCGACCGGGGCAGCTGGGGCGACCGGGGCAGCTGGGGCAAGTCCTCCACCTGTGTTCCCTGAGGAGGAGGAAGAGGAACTGGACCTGGATGTTCTGGAAGAACTCGCCATAGAGCGGGCGCTCCTGTCGGGGAAGGCAGGTGTCAGGGTGCAGGGAGCTTCATCTGAGGCCGACTGGGACCACTCACTGGAGGAACCAGAGGAGAAGACGTGGCCTAACTTCATTGAAGGTTGGTTGAAATGCATGTCAGTTAGCATACTTCCGGCTTCGTCCTGGTCTCTGTGTGTATATGATGTAATAGCTTGAGTCGTTTCAGGTTCCCACCTTTTCTTTGAAGTGTGGGAGGTCTTAGGTAGGCTATTTGAGGACAGCTCTATTGTTGTGTTACACTGTCATGTGCTTATAGTATTTCATAGCCTGAGTAACATTCTGTAATTGTGTCTGGCCTCTCTTTCAAACTAGTGTTTGGGGTGATTTGATTACAGTTCAGCCTCTGTTTAGCCCAGCCTCTGTCTCTGTGATGTGGACCAGAGGCCGTCTCTCTTTAGGAATAGTTTGAGTGAGGTGGTGAGAAGAGACCTTTGAGATGTGGCTGTGATTTAATTATCAGTGTGTTAAAATAGATGAAGTATCAGTAACACTGTCACAGCACGCCCTGCAGTGTAGTCATTACATTGTCAGATTTTACACATGCATTATAACACAGATTCCTCCAACATGTCGTGAAGGTTACAATTGATTACAACTTAATCGCTGCAGTTAAACTGTATTGTTGCACACTTTTACATCTGTGGCAGCTGTCATTCTCCTAAACAAATCAAAACCTGGAGAAAATGACTGTTTTTTTCAGCGTGGGGAAATTCCAGTTCTGTTGGGTCATAAATTAAGCTCTGCACACTGTTTGATTGGAAACAGTAATCTCTGAAGCCATCTCTGACTGTTTGCCAATCGGATCATGCAGACTTGAGGTCCTTCCAACAAGGTGGGGCTGTTTGCAGAGATTCAGCCTCGCCTGCTCCCTGTGGAGACAGTTGCGCGTGAGTTAGAGCCAAACTGACGAAGAGGAGAAGGGAGGTGTGGTGCTTTTGGGAGCATTTCTTCACTTTCCTCCAGTAAAACCCTGCTCCTGGCTCTGGTTTATGTTCTACGGTTTGTTTCCACGCTCCTCTCTCCTAAGCCTGCCTCATATGAGAGATAAGCATGCCCACCTCCCCTGCACACGCCATCATCTCGTGGTATGCGTAGGATATGGGAGTTCTGTAGATATTGTGATAGCAGTGCTCTCCTCCCGTGCTGGGTTTGAGAAATAAAAGTGAGGTGCCACATGATGCTGCGGTTGGATTTGCTGAAGTGAAACTCAGATGTCACAGCATGATGGTGGAGCATGTGACTGCAGGATTTTTTGGATGATAGCTAACATTGCACAACCTTCAACGGTGGAATTAGTCGTTGTTTTGAATCATGTGAAATTTTTTGCATGGACTTTGCATGGGCGTCGCCTGCTGTGGGTGTGAGCGACGGACAAAGAGTCAGGAAGTTGGAATAGCTTGCTCACAGCTCTCGCTCTGGGTGTGTTTGTTTGGATCCACACGTGAAAGCAGATCTGGTTTCAATTAGCAGCCTGGATCCTTCATTCAGTCTGTGGTACTCATCAGGAAAATACGACTTTTACCAGTTTAGATAAAAAAAACTTTATGACTCCCATACATAACAACAACACATACAGCTATGGTGAACTTACTACTGCAGTGCATTTGAGGATCTGTAAAAGCTCACCCAGTGATAATTGGCATGAAGAGCAGAGATTTTAATCCCACTTCTTACTGTGGGGGTCTGTGTGACGCTTTGCAGAGCAGCACACTGCAGTGCACTGCTGACATCTGCTGTCCATTAACAACCACTCTCATCTGTCACATACACCAAAAGCTACAACTCAGGACACGAGGGTTTCATTAAAACACAAAGTAATGCATATTTCTTATGTTATAATGAGTAAGTCATGTTTTAATTTTTGGTTTGTTTCTCAGCTTCAGATATGAGGCGTGTAGTGTCAGAGAAATACTTTTTAGAGCTGTTATCCTTCTGACTGTGGTATTCTTGGTATGTCAGGCTAGTTAATTAAACGGCTGTCAGCACACTCAGCTACGCCCTGGGATATATTTGCAGTTAGGTACTTTTGTCTTGCTACAGTTTCTTTGTCATTCTGCCTCAGTGATGTGGAAATAAGGAGGAAGGAAGGAATCTGCACAAAAAATAAATAAATGTCTTGTGCCGCAAAAATGTTTCTTTCAAAACAAGAGTCCTTCAAGCCGGATCGGATTTCCAGAAAACACTCTGACATTGCGTGTGGCTCTTTTGATTTCCTGCTGAATGGAGGCTGCTCGGACAAAAGCTGTGCAGTAAGCACTTTTTGCACGAACTGGACGAGCTTGAGAGAGGATGTTTAAACTGCCCACACATGGCACCGAGGGCAATTAGGGTAAATCACATCCCAGGCATGCCACTGAGGTCCTCCACGTTTTCATCTCTGAAATCATGCCTGGTGCATTCTTGTGTGATTGGCTTAAATGAAGAGCTACAGTGTGCTGCAGCTCTGTGCCTCTCATTATGGTGGCACATCATTTTAATGTTGTGACTCACTCCGGGGCTGTTCTCAGATCTGGGAGCTTGAGTTATGAGCCTGACCTTTTTCAGTTAGAAAGAAACGAATTGAGCCACATAATGAGATTTTATAGTGATGCTATCTATCAACAGACTGTGTTGTGGAGCTTATGTAAAAACCTCCTGCTGCTGTTTCTGCTGCTGGCCGCTAGTGATGTTTTGGTCAAAACAAAGTCAATGACCTTAGCTGCCGCGTCCTATCTCTTTACTGCCGACTCCGCTTGTAAAACCCCATCTGATGTTTTGCTACGAGTGTCAGGACATAGCAGTCTGCATTTCACAAATTGAGACACAAGTGCACCGAGCAAACATTTTGACAATGAAGAGATGTTGATACAGCGATGTGTCCCACTCCGTGAAACATGAGATTAGCTGCAGTGACTTTATTGCCTCATAACAAGAAGCGAAAATATGGATTTTATTGCACTCCTTAAATAATTGGCTGGATGAAGAGCGCAATATCGAGCGGTGTAATGAGTAACCTAAAGATCATCCCCTCCCATCAGAGCAGTTGTGTGAAGCTTTCCAATGAAAGTGTCTGAGTTGCCACTTTGAACTGTTGCGTTGGCGAGCACACAGGGTTTGATATCACATTTTATGGCGGTCTGTTGTGACATCAAGACTGGAGGCCGGGCACTGATGCTGTAGCACTGTAACAAGCCAAACCCCGGAAACAAGGATCGATCACATGTGGAATACATTGAGGGTTTGGCCGAGATGGTTGCGACATTAGTCATTTCCCAGGGTGCGTGTTGAACCTTACTCAAGACGATGACTGAAATTTCTTGAGAAAGCTGAAGGGATGGGTTTTGGTTCGACTGATCCTCCACGTGTTGAGCATTCAGTCGTGTTTGACCTTTATGTTTTGACTATCCCTTTATGCTCTCAAGAGGCGCCTCGCCACCTGCTGGGTGAAGATGAGTTATGTGAAGGAAAGCAGCGTTCACAAAATGAACGTTTGCACTATATGAACGTAAAGTGAGACGGGGTATTTCCCCCTGGACGCGAGCTCAGAATACCTTTCAGCTATGTGTTCGGACATGAACGATGTGTGTGTGAAGTGGCTGCCGAGTTCAGGAGTTTGGGAATGTTGCACATAAGGATGTAGATGGAGGAATTCCCAGCGATCCTCTCATAATGCCTGTTTCTCAGTATAGCCTCGCCGTAGGACGTCCATCTATAGAGTCCACGTTGCCGAGACGATCCCGACTCTACTCTCCAGACGCTGTGTGGAATTACTTTTACGTAGCGATGGAGCCAGTTGTCAACGCTACAATCGACAAAGCCATATGTATATATTAGAACTGACTATATATAGTATGTTGTGCATTGCTGTGATCCCAGAAGCAATAGAGGGATGAACACTGACCTCTCAAAGTGTCCATCACTGAACTCTGCATGAGGCTGATCTGATTGAGTAAATATCCCATCAGTGTTGGCTCTCAGTTTTTAGATTTACTGTCGCTCTCGCTATATCTGTCCACGTAACGTTACTGCCAGGGTTTTTTCCCATAATGATGCTGAACATATCCAGTTTAACCCATCTCATTTACATCTAGCCACAATTTATTTTAATATTTTATTGATTTAAAAGGAAGGAATGAGTTGAAATTCCTGCATCACCCAAAATCAATGCTTCAGTTAGTATGAAAAAAAAGCACATTTGGATTTGCTGAGTTGTGTTTTCTCAGTTTGTATCACCCTTCATCCCGTATTGTATTATGTTGTATCATCAGTGAGTCGATCCCGTGTGTGTGTGATGCTTCTTCTTGTGGTAGTGATAAGTCTACTTTTGTATGTGCTGACAATATTATGTCTTAATGATGACTCTGCCACATGTTAATCATTTTACACCCGAGGGAGCTCTCACGTAAGATCTGATTTCTGGTTAAGTGCTGTGATTTAATATCACAGAATAAACCTGCCACCATCAAAGAGGGAAGCAGGAAGAGAGACGAGGGAGGAGGGGGATGAGGGTCTGCTTGTGTTTGTGGGGGGTGTCTCTAGGGGGCGAGTAAAGCCAAGTGTCCCGCCAGAGCACTTCCATCAGTTTCTAACTGTGACACTGTGTGATCATCTGGCTCTGCTGGATATTTATAACCCTCAGTCAGCTCCAGCCCCTCTCGCCCCCCCGGCCA